>JASDDO010000019.1:463161846-463241846 GCA_030015575.1 Agapanthus africanus | reverse complement strand
CTAGGGAAACCCTCTGTGTGGGACTCTAAAGACTCGTCAATACGCTGGCAGTGGGTTTAACCACAAGCACGTCAGTGGCACTAACTGTACGTAACGGCTGCTCAGGTATTGAGCGAAACGGAGGCCGACGAGCGAACTCATCCTGAAACCCTACCGAGCCTGACAGTGACAATATCCGTACAGTCCGGTCCATTCGTCTATGAGTATCGCATATCGAGTTTAGGGGTGGATAAAGTCAGACTCCTAACAACGCGATAATTCGTGTCGGTGTGAAACTTATCACCACCCGAGAAACTACTAATTCTAGATCAATAATTCTCGACTACCTTGGCCAAGGATTTCTGGTGATGGCCACCCGTGCACTGCGCGACATCAACCCCCAATACCGGGAGAGACGAATCCCCGACGATCTGCTCACTGCCTCCATGTGGCTCGGGACTGTACCCAACTAAAACCTGTTTGCACGACTCCTTTGAGCCATGGTAGGGTAGTAATCAAAGCACAGTGGGAACTCACATGAGACAAATGACGATCTCAGGTCGACAGACTAACCTGTACACATGTCACCTGGGAACTGCTATCTGACAAAAGGTATAGTACCAACTAGCAGGTTCCCGGCGAGTCCGTCCAGTGTACTCATAACGCAATGAGCACCTGTATACTATCTTAGGTGAACAAACTAACACCAATGGCTTGTGAGACCTTGCCGCCGCCCCTCGTCAGGATCTCGATCAGTATACACCAGTCTACACTGGAGTATCGATGCCCAGTCTCGATACTCCCACGACTAGAGACATTTAAGGATTTGCTTATAGACCACACAGCTCTCACGTATATGATCGCCATCATAATGCTGGTAGTCAAGTATAAATCCTACGGGCTCTATCAACATGTAATAGTGATCTGTAATACCACATAAAACATGTACATGATGATAAAGACAAACCAGATAGCATACTATCATCTCGAGTAAGAATGTTCTACCGGTATAAGTCCTCCCTCAATCATCATAATCACCTACCTGCGACTATGATAATTGCCTTGAGGGCATTATAGCCACCAATCTCCCACTTGCACTTAAGGCCAATTATGGCGATGTCGCTCATATATGATACCGAACACCCAACTTCTCTACTAATCAGATTCGCAAAGCTTGTTTGTGAAACTATTGTGTTCGAGAAATAGCCTCAGTGAGTGGATCCGCTCTAATGTTTCTTTCTGTATCTCTCTATATCTCAACTTCGCGGAGAATAACCATCTCCCGAAATGAGCAATACTTATCTTAGAATATGTCTGGATATCTAATGGGACCCAGTTCACAAATGAACTCCAAATCCAGTAAAGTTCTTAGACTGTATCATCCACTGAACTTAATCAGTATCCTGCGCCACGCCTCCCTCAGTATCCGCTTGGACCACCTGTCCAAACTACTGCCCCTCGTCAGAGAGAAAACTATAACTCTGACAGTCACTCTGTTATCCAGGTCCCCTTGGAAGCCCGGAATGATAACCGTCTTCCGAAAGAGACTGCAGTTATCAAATCCCTAGAACATCCACTTATATTCTATAACTGCTTCCGAACGTTTCTCCAGAATTGGATTAATATCAACTTATTGCATCTAGTGCAAAAATAACATCTGGTGTGGTACTTGACATCTCATGATCGACTCAATTGCTTAAGCAAGTGATATGTCAATCATGCACATCCCTCTCCCTTTTAGTCTGTAAGACATCTTTAGAAAGGGTGACTCCATCACCTGCAGGTTTACCACCATGCCAGGAGTTTTCATTCTAAAATACATTTAGAATACTGTCTAAGTACTCAGATTGGGACACTTTCCAAATCTAGATCTAAAACCATAGATATAGTAACCAGAATGCCGATGTTATATCCGTATCCTTTGTAGAGAAACCATTGTGTGACAACCACAGTATAACCGACCGTAGTATAGAAATTTCACTTCCTACAACGTGCATGGCATCCAAATACCAGGACATCACACCCTACTATCTTCTTAACAGATCCATCTCCTATTCTGATGAAGTCAAAGCCTATGACTGTCACATCAAAAATAGATGATATATCTCTGCTATATCCGTTTTAGTCTATAAATAGACACAAGCTACTTGTCCACTATGCTTCCGCTGCTTCCACTGACCAAAACAACCCTCTGGTAGAGTCATATACACGTGCACTTCTAAAACTAGTCTAAAACGACGCTATACTCATCCTCTTACCGGGTCTCATAGTCTAGAATAGCAGTAATGGCAAGTCTGGGTAAACAAAAACCTCCCTGTCACTGTCTTTGAGAATACCGAAATACCTCTCGAACGCATGAGGTTATCCACCATATCTGCGGAGTGGCCAATGGAATGTCACGATTGAATCTTTAGGTTCAATTAAATTTTCAGTAATCGTTTGCGGTTCTGGAATCACTTCCAGTTCTACCATACTCCCACTACTGTTTTCTGAAAAAATCAATTTTGCTAAAACTGTGGCGAGTTAAGAACAATATCACATTGATCTTCCAGATGGTAGAAAGTTACCCCTCGTCATAGCCCGGGATAACCCACAAACTGCCATTACAGAAACGTGTCTTGAGTTATCCAGAGTCTGGCTTTAAGCATAAGTCAGACAACTCCAAATACCTTAACATCATTAAGATATGAACCATTCTATATACAATATAGAAACAGAGGCACTGACTTAATTGGAATCAGATTCAAATCATGCAGTTGTCTCCAGTGCATGTCAACTAAATGGAATGAGGCCGATCAGCATTACTCTACTTAGGAGTGAATCCAAATATGAGTAATCTGAAAGAGAAGTAGTTCTCAAAACTATTATTATAAACTGAATACCAAATACAAGTATCTACCTCTTCGATCACCTTGAAGAATCCTGATACTTGCATTACAGAGCTACCGAACACTACGCCTCGGTAATGCACGACATACGTAGCACGAATACCAAGCAATACTAATCTGAAATGACGGAGGGCTACGGCTGGTTTTTGACGAAAAACCTTTAACGTAATGAACTTGATATCGTTGAAGGAACCGGATAGCTTTTTATAAATACATAGTAGCGAAAACCTTTGCTAAAGAGGTCACTCCCGGTGAAGGAATCTCGGTTCTTTCCTCGTCGAATGAGTTGCACGATATTCCAAACTGAATACCACGACGCAAAGCAAAAAGTAATCGACCATAGTGAAGTTATTACCCCGACGCAAACTTTTGCCCAAGGGGTCACTCCCGGTAAAGGGATCTCGGTCCTTGCCTCGTCGAATGAGGTGCTGGATATTCATAACCGAATACCGCTATGCAAAACAAAAAAGAACGTCCTTTTAATAACAACTTTTTTGAAAAGTGTTCCAACAACATCATATATCTATGAGTCGCATATCGAGTCTAGGGGGTGGATAAAATCAGACCCCTAACAACGCGATAATTCGTGTCGGTGTAAAACCCATCACCACCCGAGAAACTACTGATCCTAGATCAGTAATTCTCGACTATCTTGGCCAAAAATTTCTGGTGATGGCCATCTGTGCACCGCGCGACATCAACCCCGAATACCGGGAGAGACGAATCCCCGACGATCCGCTCACTGCCTCCATGTGGCTCGGGACTGTACCCAATTAAAACCTGTTTGCACGACTCCTTCGAGCCGTGGTAGGGTAGCAATCAAAACACAGTGGGAACTCACACGAGACAAATGACGATCTCAGGTCGACAGACTAACCTGTACACATGTCACTTGGGAACTGCTATCTGACAATAGATATAGTACCAACTAGCAGGTTTCCGGCGAGTCCGTCCAGTGTACTCATAACGCAATGAGCACATGTATACTATCTTAGGTGAACAAACTAACACCAATGGCTTGTGAGACCTTGCCGCCGCCCCTCGTCAGGGTCTCGATCAGTATACACCAGTCTACACTGGAGTATCCATGCCCAGTCTCGATACTCCCACGACTAAGGACATTTAAGGATTGGCTTATAGACCACCCAGCTCCCACGTATATGATCGTCATCATAATGCTGGAAGTCAAGCATAAATCTTACGGGCTCTATCAACATGTAATAGTGAACTGTAATACCACATAAAGCATGTATATGATGATAAAGACAAACCAGATAGCATACTATCATCTCGAGTAAGACTGTTCTACCGGTATAGGTCCTCCATCAATCATCATAATCACCTACCTGCGACTATGATAATTGCCTTGAGGCGACTATAGCCAACATAACACAATGATAATTTTAAAACAGTTATTTTTCCTTTCATAGACAATTTAGTAAAGCAGAATATAAATGTTTGTTTTTGCAAATGAAGAAAGAGGACGGCAATAATTATATTTCCTGCAATATTCTTCAGATATCATGTGATTAAAAAACAATGGAAAATTTAAAAATTAACAGAAACAGAAAGTCAGAAACATTGCTCTTAATGTCGGTACTCACCAGCTCTTCCCAGGCATCTTTGACTTCTTCCTTTGCATAAGCAAAACCATATCCAGGCAAATCAACTAGACATAGTTTTGGGGCAAGGCTGAAAAAGTTGATTGTCTGTATAAAGTTTATTAAACCCATCAGCAGTCATGTTTAATTAATTACTAACCCCAATAGACCAAATTGAGGTTGATATGTAAATGTGCGCTAACCTGAGTAAGGCCAGGCTTATCCGATGTCCTGACCACTCCCCACTGTCTTGTAAGCGCATTTAGCAGAGATGACTTTCCGACATTTGATCTTCCTAAATGGCCAAATAAATTGTAATAGAACTAACAATTTATATCGTTACCCAAAGAAAGGGCGAAATGATATATGAAAAATATACACAGAATAAGAAGAATTAATGAAAAGGTTATGAATGTAGCTTTAACACACAAGCAAATATACTCCACAAGCCAACACATATCAGGTGCAAAAATAAGCAGCGTTTAAGACTTATTGATCTACTGACCTGTGCATGTTTAAACCAGTAAATTACAGGTAGAGGAATAGCGGGATTTATAAAACATTGTGGAGATAAGGTTTGGATTTAGTAAAACATGTTTAGGGAAAGAAAACCAAGGGAAAAGCAACATGAAGAGGGAAGCCCAAATACAAAGGCAACATTATTGTAAGCACAAAATGGCTCATTAGCATTTATTTATTATTAATTTCTGATTAATCATGAACTTAAAACTAAGGAGGACCTAAATAATCATTTATCGATTAGTGGGATGTATTGCGTCATTCAAAACATAGGTAACTTATGGCTAAGCAACAGTTAAAGGCTGTTAAATGTAGAGCTGAGATATGAGAAGAAAACAGCTTTAGCATCGAAAACCAATTAACATAAATATGAAAATATGAATATAAATCAAATGGTTCCATGCCGGCAAAACAAATTGGCATGACAAAAAACACACATTAGCATACAATTTGTTCAAACAAATATCGGCATGAACCTAGTTATAGCATTAGCAACCACATACTTCACTTGACTGAAAACAATATCTGCAACATACCTGCAAATGCTATCTCTGGAATCAAAGGGGGAGGAAAAGATGAGGAAATCTTTGCAGCAGCAAAAAATTCCAACTTATTCTTGAATACCTGTGGAGCAATATACCCCAAGCAATGAAACCATACAAGTCTTACAAAGCAACTCTTGTTGATAGCACTCAAAATTAAAGATAAAGCAATCCCTTTGATACACTATAACATTGCATGACATATCAATAATACGCAATGGAGAAATATTGATAGTTAAGTTTCAATGATGCAAGAAGGATCATACATTATCTTCAATCCGTTCTCTTTCTGTACTTGTAGAAAAGGGAATGTTATCTAAAGGCGCAGACAGATTGACATTGTAACCTGCATCCTTCAATTCATTCAAGCGTCTACGACCCAAGAGCTGTTAACATCAAAAGTAAATAGTATGGTTTTCTTTATAGCATGGGTACCCAAAAAAAATTGAAAAAGAAGACGAAACGGAAAGAAAAAGCTCTGTTAGTTCAATATACATTATCTTCAACAAATGAAAGAATTGAGGGGCTTGGCTGTATAGCACGAAACTGAGCATTCTTTGATATGTCAGAATCTTTTTCTTCATTCTTGTCTGCATTTCATGTGAATACGATAGCATGAACATAACAAAAATGATCAGTAAAGTAGAAAAGTATATTACAGTTGTATGGATCTTACATTATTTATTAAATGAAAAGTCTGCATTACCAGTAGCTTTATCAAAGTTCCAAGGGGGGAAATATGAGTAGCTAATTTAACCCTAGGATCACATATGTTAACGATATACTAAACAAAAAATGTTTTTAGTGATCAGCATTTGAAATCATCCCCTGAGATGGCAACAATTGCATGGCACAATGAAGAACTTTGGAACAAGTTTGAAAAATACATATTGTGTGTGGTTACATGTAAATGTGTAACTTATAAAATTATGGACAGCGTCGATGATAAACTTTTCCTGGTACTTGCAATATTGCAGGTTACAACAAGCCTTGGCAGAGGCCTTAGGGTGACACGTTGAATTGATCCAACAGGAAAAACTTTTCTTGGTACTTGCAATATACAAAAGCGTGCTATAGGTGTTTCAAGTGTTGGAAATGCACAAGGGATATGATGTTGAAATTTCTCTCGAAATCAACCCATATATGTGCTATTTCAATCTTATAAGCAGGGGTGGATGCAAGGATTTTGTTAAGTGGGAGATGACAACACGGTTATATTGATATATCAACTAAATAATATATATAAGAATTATACAATTTAAAAAGTAGATAACAAGCTTTAAAATATATTAGTAACATTGAAAGTTTTTTAATTCATGAAGGTGCAATGGAACTCATACATTTTTTTTTAAATTGTGCAAGTATTGGGAATTGAACCCAACATCTTTTTCAAGAAATTGATAATAGACTCTATTATTGTGTTTTATAGAATAAATATGTATAACATATATTCTAAAATGTTACACTTGCTTGCAACCGATATTAATTTTCTAATTTCTTTTTAAAAAATTCAGTGGGGGCACTTGACCCTTAATAGATCCGTCCTTTCTCACAATGTTGTTATGGTTTTAATGGCTTCTAAATGAGATGAATTTCACTTCCTATACCACTGGAAATTCAACTTGGCTGCAAGTACCTTGGTAGTTAATTCTAGTGTCTGTGCCGAAAATCCTTAGATTAGATTGCAAAAATTAATCAACGTTGTTTTCTTAAAAATAATTAGAAAATATAATTAAAAAATTAAAGCACCTGCAATTAGTGTTGTCGAACTTGCAAGTGTTTGTGTAAGAACTTGGTCACATAGTGCCAATCTCTCCATTGGTTTTCTTTTTCAAGGGAAAAACCGAGTCTCAATTTAAATAGCTTCACTCAGGAAAACTATGTAAATACAAGAAAACAGACGCGATAAAATTGGCAACAAAAGAAAGATGTGATGTTTCATGCAAAATTAAAATAGTAATAAAGCAGACACACACATGCACACACGCACACGCGTGTGTGAATGCAGGCGCGCATGCACACACACATAGTAGAAGGCAGAATAGCATTTACTCACCATCAACAGGA
The DNA here is from genome assembly GCA_030015575.1 of Agapanthus africanus. NCBI lineage: Eukaryota > Viridiplantae > Streptophyta > Magnoliopsida > Asparagales > Amaryllidaceae > Agapanthus > Agapanthus africanus. The sequence goes on along the minus strand of JASDDO010000019.1, from coordinate 463,234,250 downwards.
GCAGAATCATCTAATCTCTTATTAGAGATATCATATGGATCAAGCTTAATAACTCTCTTTTTCTTCTTCACAGGAGCACTTTTCTCTGCAGAGCCATCATCTGAACTTATTTTCCCAACTCTTAGTTTCTTCCCAGATTTGTCGAGTACTCGTTTTTGGTGCCTAACTGATTTCTCTTCTGCAATTTGCTCGTCTTCATCTTCATTTTTAGTTCTCTTTTCCAAAACCTCTCCCTTAGACTGATCTCTATCATTAACCACCTTTTGCTTCTTATCCATCTTCTTCCATTTCAATCTGAGTTTAGCAGAAGAAGCTTCAACCGAATCAACACACTCATCTGTTTCTTCCTTTTTATCATCAATTTTCCCACAACGACCAAAATCCCTCTTACTCCTAACATCACCTCTCATTTCACGAGCAGTTGTATTGCTTGTTCTTGCTTCAGAATCATCCCCATTTACATCTCTCCTCTTTCGACCTACATTTCTCCCTCTTGCTTTAAGTTGATCAATCACTTCACTTCTCAAGGATATCCGCTCACCGTGATGACCTCCTCTCTTTTCATGAGGCCTACTCGTGCTTTTCGTATCTTCATCAGTACCGTCTCTTGAAAAATCTCTTCTATTTCTATTTATGGGTCTTCTTCCAAATATCCTATCATCACTATTTCTACCGTTTCCACCAAATTTTTTCTCAGTGGACAAAGGTCTCCTTTCATTACCTCTCATTTCACGGGTCTCTCTCGGATTTCTCATACTTGCTTCAGGATCATCCCTAGAAAGACCTCTTCTATTTCTATCGATGGGTCTTCTTCCAAATGTCCTGTCATCGCTATCTCTGCCATTTCTACCAATTTTTTTCTCAGTGAACAAAGGCCTCCTTTCATTGCCTCTCATTCCTCGGGTCTCTCTCAGATTTCTCATACATGCTTCCGGATCATCCCTAGAAAAATCTCTTCTGTTTCTATCCAGGGGTCTTCTTCCAAATGTCCTATCATCACTATCTCTACCTCTTCTATCAAACTTTTTCTCGCTAAACAAAGATTTCCTGTCTTCTCTTTCGCCGTGTTTTCTATAGGAACCATTGTCTCTCGAACCAAATTTATCATTTTTCCTTTTACTGGATGATTTGCCACCATTGAGGCTTTTCTTCAAACGGGTTGCAAGCGCCATTCTACAAACACAAACCGATCAAATTTGAAACATGGGCATAACTTTCGTAGTTAAAAATTGAAGAATAAATGGTCAAATATCAAGAAAAAGTTGTGAACTGGTTCAAAATGACAAGAAGTTAAAGTTACAAATGAACTCACTCTCTGCTAAATATTGAGATGGAGATATTATAGGAATAGGTTGTAGATGATGAAGAGAACATACCAATAAATGAATGAAGCCTTGATGAAATATTTGTGTTTTTCTCTTTCTTTGGTTCCTACTAACTTTTGCTGCTCTCTTCTTATGATCAATCATTGTTGCCCTAGTTTTGGTTTAAGTACGGCTTTGAAGGAGAGACGTTAAGCGAGAAAAGAACTTTGATTTAGGGTAAATTTTACTTAAACCCATCCACCTTTTGGTTTTGAAATAACGGTACCTTAAACTTTAAAAATGCTATAAAACCCTGTTGAGGATATTTTTCGTAAAAAGGTATTTTTGTCAAAAAATATTATATTCCGTTCATTTTGAATTTATTCAATCCATACGTAACGTATTTTGGTGTTATTCGGTCTAATTGTGGTTTGCACGAGTTAATCAAATTAACGATTTCATACATATTGATAGTTCGGAAAGGTTTTATAACATTTTTAAAATTTAATGAGGTTATGTCAAAAAACCCAAAAGATGAATGGGGTTAAGTAAAATTTACCTTTAGCTTACTACGACGCCCACCAAAGGCTGTGTGTGAAGAAAACGGGTATATTACACTTAAGTATCTTGATGTCAAACGAACGGATCGGGTCATCAGCGGGTAGTGGGTAAAACGGATACAGTTAAAAATGCCCAGAATTAAACATATGTTAAATTTCATGCCCATGACCCGACCTACTGTGGTTGGGAGGGTGACCCGCGAATAGATAAGCGGGTCATCCATGTACGGATTAACGATTAACTTAAACTATCATGAAACGTTTTTTGCAATTTAAATGAAAAAGAATTGCTTATCCTTATACATTAACCGTGTTAATTAAAGAGAATATATACATTCACATGTACATTCCCACAAAAAATCTTAATGGCATTCCTAAATATTTTAAGGGTTTTTAATAAATGGTCCTTCAAAACTTTGATAATTACGGAAACCCCCCCAATAATTACTAAAAAACTTGGGTAATTACCGAAACACCCCCAAAAAAATTGATAATTACTATTAACTCTCCTAAATCATTAAATTGCTACCTTTTACCCCATCTAAGATTTCCCTCCAAAAACAACGTCGCCATTAGGAATTTTTTAATACTCCCTAATTTCCATAGATTTCATTCAAGAATCGATCTTATTTCTATTTCAAAACTTTATTCTCAACCAGGCTCAGCTTCTCTTTCTTTGATTTAGATTTTCCATTTATTCTTATCTTGCGAATCTGACTACATTCGCATTCTATTGGTGTATGGGAAGAAAAGGTTGAGAAAGAAAATCCTGCTTTCATAACGAATTGAGTTTTAATAGAGCAAATTCCTAACCCTAATTTGATTTGAGGCCGGACTTGGGATTTTAGATGTAGGAGGGGGGTTTAGGGGTCTTAAAACCCTAGCCCAGACATCCCTCCATTAAAATGCCTAATGGACTGACAGAAAAGGAATCTTTTTGCCAAGTCGGCGGACCTCTTAGAAATCAATTAGAATTTTAGGAGAGTAAATAGTAATTACCAAGTATTATGGGGCTTTTTAGTTATTAACTAAGTTTTGAGGGACCATTTAGTAAAAAAACCATATTTTAAATGTAAAATATTTATTCTCATGAAAATTAATGAAATATCTTTAACTTTATTCAATACAGGTCCGGTAAAACCCACAGGTCAGGTAAAAACCACGAACTTGCGGGTTAGGTTAACTCGATGATACTTGTAAAAGGCAGGTCGGGCATGGGTAATATTCTAACGGGAAATATTCTCTTCTTCAAATTATTTTCACTCCCAAAATTACTTTCAAGCCTTTCTTCTCCAAATTATTTTCACTCGTTTTCTTTTTCTTCTTTCTTCGTCCAACTAGTCACACCACCTCTATCTATTTATTCTCTTCTTCGCGAAGTGAGCATGAAGAAATTATGGATTTAGAATGATGAGAAAAAGAAAAGAGAATATTAGGTTAATCCATTAAATTTATTAGAAGAGCATTTTCGGTATAAAAATCATACTTAAGGATAAAGTGTGTTTTTTTCTAATTTAAGAGGTTTTCTTGTTTTTCACGAAGAAGGTTTCCTGTATTTTAGCCTTAAAGCTACTTTAATGTATTTTGGTGAAGAATCATGATGGTTAAGAATATTTGGAGTAATTTACTCATGAAGAAAAAAGCAGTTTATGTTACTTTGTTTCCTAAATTTTCTAAACCTCAAATAATTTCAAGATGATTTCAGAGTTTTTTACTTCTTTTTTCTCTTTCGGGGATTTTGTTATGATAATGTCAGCAGCGCCAGTGACAGTACATGAGCAAAAATGTAGAATTGCCTCGGTGTCATCAATGTTCAACTTCGTTGAGACGTATGAAAAACGATCGAACAGTAATAATTTGCGACCAAATCAGGTTTTGACACATTTTTCTGATAAAAGAGTTTGGTGGACCACAACAATGAAAGTGACAGAAGCAAAGAAAAGAAAGGAGGATATTTTTGGCTCTGGATTTAACAAAAGCATGGTCAAACTAGGGAAAGAAATAAATGTGGAAGGGGTTTGGATTTTCAAGGCTCAAACCCTCTGATGAGGCTCGATATCGTGGCTCTCCAGATGCTGGCACATCGCAGATGACGTGTCTCGAATCCTACAAGACATGACCATGAACTTCGGTTGGGGATCACACCTCGGGCCTACGACCCGAGGATTCTCCCGACTTTCGGTGGCCTTCTAGACCACCCAGCTCGCCCCCGAGCCATCGCAGAACTAAGATGCCTCGGTCTCCCGCTCGTTCCCGAGCCTCCCGCCAAGCTCATATTCCTCGGTCTTGCCAGCACCGACCACTGGTGCCTCCGCCACGGCTCCGCGAATCTCGCCACGCGCGAGAAATCCACTGCCCACGATCCCGCGACCCACGCCATCAAGATCCCCTATTAATGAGCCTATCTCGTCATTAATGCGGGACCCCGCCTATCACGCGGACGTGACGCGGGGGGCGTAACGGCCGGCAAGATTCTCGCGCCCGCCTGCCCATTGTTGCTGCTATATAAACCCCTCTCACAGACGATCGAGGTAAGCCATTTTTACTCCACTAGGCCGTTACTCTGCTAAAATATCCGGTCTAACTTGATCGTCGGAGGGTCCTCGGTGGCACAACCACCCCGAGACTTCTTTGCAGGTAGCTCGGTCACAACCACTCAAAACCCATTGAGATCCACACGCTCTAGGAGTCGACCCTCCAACTCAGTCTCAGCCGTCCATCAGCGCTCGCAGCAGATCAACGGAAGATAATATCTGAAGGAGATCTTGAGATCCATCGTTGGCGCCGTCTGTGGAAAAGTGGTTCCACTCAACCAAAGTTCATCTTCCGATTTCAACCTCATGGCGAGCGATCACCGCGACGATCCAAGCGCTAGACGCCGTCTCCCGCACAACGGAAGCGCAGACGAATCTCCTCCCCTGAACGCCATTAACGCCCTAGCCGCTCGGATAGATCGGTTCGCGTCCGTCGTGGATGCCCTCGTCCGTGTCTAAACGGCCGGACAAGCTCCCCAGGTCGTCGTTTCCCCACCTCGCGAACGAGACCCCTACAGAGGGAGAGAAGACTCTGCCCGTGTTGGCACGACCAATCACCGCCTCGCTGTCTCTAACAGCCGCAGGTCCCTCGGGACGACGTACTCAATGACCCGGTGGGCGCCGCATAGTTTAACCCCGAGGTCTTACGACAGAGCGCCTCGCCCCGAGCCCCGTCACGCCCATGTCCCTCCCGAGGAGGTGTCTGTCAGCTCGCCTGCACCCAGGCATGACCGACGCACCCTCCCTCGACAGGGTCGCGCACACGGGACTCGCCACGGCAGCTCGAAAACGACCTCGCCGGGAGACCTGAGGAACGTCATCGAGCGGAATCGGGGCCGTGGTCATGCAGAAGCCTCCAGCGGCAGGGGCCAAAGATCGGAGTATGCCGACTCATCTGGATACCACGGCCGACTCGACACCCTCAAAAAGAAGATCGAGGGCATGCACCGGGAAAGTCGTCATTCGAGCGACGGGGCTAAGTACGCCGCCGACTCGCTCATGAAGCCCTTCACAGAGGAGCTCCTCGCCGTCCATGTCTCCTCACGGAACAAGCCCCCGAAGGTCTCACTCTTCGACGGGAAGTCCGACCCGAAGTACCATTTAGACGCTTTCACGGCCGGGATGAGTTTCCAGGACTGTTCCAACGCCGCCCAATGCTGCGCTTTCCCGGCCACTCTCATCCACTCCGGACGAGATTGGTTCCGAGGACTTGCGCCACGCTCGATCTCAACTTTCGACGAGCTGGCCACCCAATTCTTCGGGCACTTCGTCGGGAACAGACGTCAGAAGCGGACCGTTGACCATCTCTTCACAATAATGAGCGGGGACAAAGAAAGCTTCAAAGGGTACGTAACCCGCTTCTACAACGCCCTCCTCGAAGTCCCGGAACACAGGGACAAGACGGTCATCACGGCACTAAGGTCAGGTCTTAGGCACAAGGAGTGGTTACGCTCCTTTGCATTAGCGCAACCTAAGACCATGGCCGAGGTGAAGGCCTGGGCCGAACGAGAAATACAGCTTGAATCCGAGGTGAATTCCTGTTAGTAATATGTATGCCCTAGAGGCCATTACTGTACATAGGAAGTATATTGTAGTGGATGCTGGGACATATATAGGGAGGACTTTCTTGCTCGACATGATAGTATGCTATCTGGTTGAACTTTACCTTAACGTGTATACTGATTGTCTCTCTGTTACATGTTGGTAAAGCCCTTAGGATGTGTGCTTGACTACCTGGACTATGATGCGGATCATACTAGTGGGGACATGGTAGTCCATAAGTACATCCTTCAAAGTCCCTAGTCGTGGGTGTATCGAGACGGGGCATCGATATACCAGAGTAGACTAGCGTATACCTTCTCGACCCATAAAGATGGGCGATGGATGATCCCATATCCATTGGTGTTTGACATCAGAGATGATATACGGGTGCTCAGTAGAGACTGGGTACACTGGACGGACTCGCCGAGAACTCCCAGATGGTATTATACCTCACGTCAGATGGCAGTTCTCTGGTGACACTGGTACAGAGTAGTCTGTTGACCCGAGATCGTCATAGAGTCTTGTGTGGTTCCCACTGTGCTTTGATTTCCATCTTACCACGTCCAAGAGGGCGTGCAAAACGGTGGTTTTTGGGTACAGTCCCGAGTCACATGGAGGCAATGAGCGATAGGAGGGGATTCGTCTCTCCCGGTATAGGGGTTGATGTTGCGCTGTGTTCGATTGGCTATAACAGGAAATCCCTGGCCAGGGTTGCTGAGATTTACTGGTAAGTGTTACCAGTAGTTTCTCGAATTGTTATAGACCTCATATCGACACGACTTATCGAGCTATTGGGGTCTGACGTTTACCACCCCTAGGCGAGATATGCGACAGATCAGACGATCAGACCGGACTGTACGGTAGTGTTACTGGTCGGATTCGCAGGAGTGTGAGCGGGCTTGCTCGTAGATCTTCTGATCGCTCAATACCCGGGTGGCCGTTACGTTTAGCAGACCGCTTGCGGCTTGTGGGTGTTTGATATGATCATCGCCTGCTGCCGGCGTATTGACGAGTCTTTAGAGTCCTACACAGAGGTTTCCTGGCTCAAGCGAAACGAAATAGGAGCGCATATGAGATATGTGCGGGACCGAGAATAATGCGTGTATGTGATACCGTATTCCATTCTCGCGATGAATGTATCGAGTGGTTGTATGCGATATAACCTAGTTATCGATTCAAGCGTTGATTCGATAAGCCGATACATTGTATACTAGTCGGTTGTGTGCGACATGACCGGATCATTGAATCAAGTGTTGATTTAATGATTTAATGTATAATTATATATTTGATATATTACTTTGCATTAACTAGTAATGGTTCACTTTAAATGGATTTTCTCACTTGGATTGTGCAAGTTGTATATGTGATATACTTTTATGCACATGTTTGTATCATGTTTGATGATGCATATTAACTTGGTTAAGTGTAAAGATTAAACCATGGTTTACTTAATGATTAGGGTTTTGATTATCTTATTCATTTATTTATATATATTCATTTTGGAAATTATTTAAGGATGGTGGCTTATTTTGTTTTATGTTGAAGTTTCTTGAAACTTTGATCAAGTCAACCATTCTTATCTCTTCCTTAACCCTAACCATCATATCTAACCATGGTCCATTCTCTACACTAAACTAAGGTTAATATTATGATAAGAATGGATTTTATTTTCTATTCTATTATTCTTATCATAACAACATTCATCTTCTTCATCTTCTTCTTCATTGAAGAAGCTTGAGGTCATCAATGGTGGATTGATGATTTGAGTGAGAAATCCAATTCTAAAGTCTACCCACTTCCTATTTCTTCATCCTCTACCTCTTGCCAAGTAGTAGAGTGTGTTTCCTTCACAAGTTTCTTGACTTGGTGAAGTGAGAGCTTGATCTTGCGATGCTTCGACGTAGATCATCTTCGGCATGGACATCGACGACCTAGCTCGCTTATTCTCCGATGAAGTCGACGCTAGAGCCCGGATTCTTTTTGGACAGCGGAGAGGACTTCGTTGCGGAGCTATGGAGGTGGAGCACCGGATCTACAAAGGTTGTATTTCCGATTCTCATAGTTAAGTGTTAACTAGTTAGCTTTTTCGCCTAGTTTTCTAGCAAACGATCCGTAGTCGGGTCTCTCGGCACCTAGATTTTTTGAATTTGGCATGGTCGATGCCTTGTGAGACCTCACTAGAGTGCCTAGGAACCCTACAGTGGTATCAGAGCCTAGCTAGAGCCTTAGGCGAAGTCTAGACGGAGTTTGAAACCCGGACGAACCGAAAACACGAACCCAAAATAGCTCTCTGTACTTTTTCTAAAAATGTGGATTTTTGCAAATTAAAAATATGCAGAAAAATCAGTAGGTAAATCTAAGAATTACGATGCAAAAATTACCTAATGATCTTTCTAAAGTGCGGCGGAACCGCGGCATTAGCATGCTAATGCGGCCCTTCCGCCGCACTTTTGTCTTATCTGCCATTGAATTTTGCACAGTAACTCCTATTTTTCAGTGCTGGTTTTCCTGGGAATTTTTAATCTGAAATCAAGAGTTGAGTATTTTGGGTTGTATTGGGAGTTCATACATTCGATCGGATTGTCAAACTTTGTCTATGTGTCGTTCCGGATAATTTTTTGAATATGTTAGAAAGTTCGACCGGATATAAATACCCAATTTTTCCCCTGTCGGGAAATTTCCAAATGTTGGATATTTCTGTAGTTTAATCACGTTCTAAGTAGTGCAAGTAACACGATGGTCCCTCTAGAAGACAACAAACCTTAACTCGATTATGTGACCGTCTTGAACTACCCTTTGAACCTTCGGGTTTGGGGCAGTACGGCGTGCCACATGTGAGGCGTTGGCTTGACCCTTCTACGGCTGGACCGTCGGTACTGAGGCACGAACTGAATGTTGTTAGACTTATTTCATGTGTTGATCAGTATCGGGAAAACTTGGGTGTTCGAATGTTCAATCGGAAAGTTTAACATTTTCTAATTATCTGGAATGGGATACAATAATTGGAATTCACAAGTAGTTATGAGATAACTAAATGAATGTTATAAACGTAGCAGTTTAGTCTCACTTGATCGGTTGCCACGGAATTTTGATGTGATCAAAAGTCCGTCGCAATCACGTAGCGTACGCGGATACTCGCCGGGTAAACTTAATAGACAGCCTCACCCCATTGCCCCGACCAAGTGACTGTAGGAGAACCCCGTCACCGAAAGCATCCGTTCGGGTGCTCGCGGTAGCGGTGTTCCGCCTTGGTGCACTTCGTCGACGGTATCGGGGGTGCGGCCGCCTAACAAAGTTTGCGACGAGTATTCGATCAGACTGTCGAGAATCTTGTTGAATTGCCCGACTCGATATTGAAAAGTGTTTTCAATGATGAGACTAAAATGCGGGGTTTATAATTGTTAGGCATACGATGTCTAAGTAATTCATTTGGTCAGGCATGCGATGTCTGAGGAGGTTGCGGATTCCAACTGTTGTAGTTTTACACTTTCTTTTCTGTGACCGTAAGTGTAATATGTGATGTCGCCGGTTTCGTTGCTATATGTCAACGACAATTGGGATGCGTATATTTACTTACGTTGATGACATGTGATGTTATGTGTTGCTGGATATGTTATATTGAATCGTCGTGTTTGAATAGCCGGGGTTTTTTATGTGAGATGAGTGTTTTTCATTTTCATTCATGTAAAAACTTGTATGTAATATTCTTTTATTGGGGCACTTCCAGGTTGCGGAAGTAGTCACCGTTTGTATATTATTTACTTTTCCGCACTAGGATAGACCCAAGGAGGGGAGCACAAGTAACCGGGTTCTGGAGTCCAGTGGGAGACCAACTCGAGGAGTCGAGTCCGGGTCTCCTAACCCTAGAATTGGTAGGGTTGCTTGCCGCTCTCGTAGGGGTCTTGGGGTGTGGGATTGGCTATTCATCACGACCGTGGAATCCGTGTTTTATACTGGCTCGTATTGAAAACACGGACGTCCTAGTATATCCAATATTTCATATGATATTTTCTGCTGCGTTATCTGTGATGTGATCATGCGATGTTCTGTGCTCTGTAACAGATATTATAGTATATATGATATATTATATAGACGTTACTTATATTTTACACCCGCGCTAGCCCTGCCCCGCTCTGCCGTTAGTTACCTAACCTAACGGTGCACGAGGGGACATCGAGGCGAATGCGGATGGCATAAGTGTACGTCATATCTATCTGTGATGTTTAGGTAATTTAAATGATGGGATATTCATTAATGAGATTGATGAAAGAAAATAAACCTAATTGATGTTGTGGAATCGAATTTCAAAATAAAACAGGTAGCTACAGTTCTTGCTTTGCATAGCGGTATATGTGATATATCCTGCACCTTATTCGATGAGGAAAGGACCGAGATCCCTTCACCGGGAGTGACTCCTTTAGCAATAACTGGCAGATGCTATACACTCGGTCTTTTGATTGCTTTTAAGTGTTTTTGCTTTGCACAGTGATATATATGATATATCCCGCACCTCATTCGACGAGGAAAGGACCGACGATCCCTTCACCGGGAGTGACTCCTTTAGCAAAACTAGAAAAGCCTCAAAAACACTCCATTTCAAAATCATTTGATTCTACAACGATATCAAGTTCATTACGCAATAGGTTTTCAGAAAAACCTGTCGTAGCCCTCCGTCATTTCAGATAAGTAGTAGTTAGTATTCGTGCTGCGTTTGTTGGCCTTTGTCAAGGCGCAGTGTGCGGTAGCTAACTGATGCTTATCTGCTTATGCATATGATGCAGATTGAGTTAGGGTAGTCGTGCGACCTTGTTGGCCTTTGTCAAGGGCCGTGCGGGTGGGTTTAATTCAATCAGGAAATGACGGGTTGAACTTGACTAGCATCCTATGGTTTGTTGGCCTTTGTCAAGGTCATAGGAGGCTAGGGGCAAAATATTATCGGGAATTTCAAGTGTTGAAATTTGCAATGAGATTGCATACCTTCTATGAGATAGTTGGATCCCGATACCCGCTGCGAGTAAGTGTTACTCCTGGGAGAGTTTTATACATTACAATTAGCCGATCAAGTAGGTGTCTAGAAAGGTGTCAACGGGGTTACGCCTCTGGGAAAACGAGGTTTACATTAATTAGGTTCGTGCGAAAGCACGGGGGACCTCCCTCAAAGTACCGACACTGGCCTGGCTGAAAGATTGGCGAACTTGTAGTGTGTAATTAATCCCGGCTAGTCTTTCCTTTTAGGGTTTGAAGGAAGATTTGATAAAAAGCAGTGGGAGCCATCCTGATTAGATAAAATAATAACCAATCTATTCTTGACAGAGCGCACGCTGAGTGTTTTCTTCTCTCTCTCCAGGTAGCGACCATATCACGCCTTAATCAAGATAATAATACGGATAATTGACCGAACCCGCTTGTTATACTGAGCTGGGGAACGTTGGTCCCGCTCCAACTTATAATTGTTATAAGACAGAGCAGGAAATTGGGGATTACCAGAATTCCCGTGCCGCCCAAACGAAGAGAGTGCATGCTGATGCATCATCTTCGGGTGTGTTCATTATACAGAACTGTTTCTCAGTATCTTTTACGTCCTGGGTATGTGATACCAGATCAGGATCCCAGATATGTAATCTGTTACATAGGGCTACAGAAAGGTAGAGGACTGAGAACGGGTGATAAGTTTCATGAGGCAGAAAACGGGGCAAGAGTTGCAGCCAAGTCTGTTGGTCACTGTCACCCTGTATTACCAATACATTGATTCTGAACGAATGTTATTAGATACCGAACCTGATTTACAAAATCATATCAGTCTCTTTATTAGTAAAGAAAGGATATAATTTTGTATTGTTGGATAATGTTTTGAACATTTCCTATATCAAAAGTTGATCGGTTCAGGCACGTTATCTAAAAGCATTAATGTTCTAAATCAAACTACAGTTCTTTAGTATACGGAACACACACAAGAGGAAGAGTTCAGAAATGAACGAATCCTTCTTGAGGCATTGTAGACTAGGTCATATCAATGCGACCCGACTAGCTAGAGTTACATGTAGATGCATATTTAAATCAGTTTGAATTTACATCTTGTGAAACTTGCCAGTCATGTCACAAAGATATAATGACACCAGCTCTGTTTATTGGAAACAGGGAAAGAGTTAATGAACTCTTGGGATGATACATGTTGATGTATGTAGGTCCCCTGTCTACACATGCCAAGACCGGTTCTTTGTACTTCATTACATTCTCTGATAATCTCTCGAGATTCAGATCTATGTTCTTGTTGAAACACAAGTCCGAACCTTTTGAGATATTCACGGAATATAAGTCAGAAGTAGAGAACCAAAATACGGGTATAAGTATTATGTCCTTTGATGTGATCAAGGAGGAGAATACTTGAGCACGGAAATCCTGGACTATTCTAAAGGAGAATGAGATTCTCTCTCAGCATTACTCCTCCGAATACACCATAGCACGATGGTATATCGGGGCGGAGCAATAACACCCTATATGATATGGTGTGCTCTATGATGAGTACTACTGAGTTGCCTTTTTCCTTTAGGGAGTTATGCACTTGAGAAGATGCATACCTATTGAATAGGGTTCAAATCAAATCAGTTGCCTACCGCTTCATATGTGATATAGAAAGGGAAGAGCCCATATCTTAAGTTGGTTAAGATTTGGGGTTGTCCGGGCTTTGTCTAAAAGCAAAATCCGGACAAGCTCGAGGCGAGGTCTGTAATGTAGAACTGGAAATGTTCCAGCTACACAAACTACAGTACATGATTTGATAGAACCAAAGGATTCAGTAGATTCCAACGAACCTCAGCCTCTCCGCCGATCTAGTAGGGTTCCTCACCCACCTGAGAGATACTTCGGTTTCTCTATGACAGTGGGAGCGAGGATTGCATCATGAGATGATGACCCAACTAGCTTCGAGCTGGCCATCGAGAGTAAGACTCTATAAGAATGGCTGGATGTTTAGCGATCTGAGATGGAATCCATGTACACCAACAAAGTATGGACTTTGGTTGCTATATCTGAAGGGTTAAATCCCCATCAGGAGCAAGTATATCTTGAGAAGATTACTTGGTGTAGATGGAAAAGTTGAGACTTTCAAAGCTAGACTTGTTAAAGTTTTTCGTCATCGACCAGGCGTGGATTATGATGAAACCTTTTTCTAAGAAGCTATGCTTAAGTCCATCCAGATCCTACTTACCACGGCTACATACCATGACTACGATATCTGGTGGTTGGGTGCCATGACTGCTTTTCTAAATGTTGTTTTAGAAGAGTGCGTCTATAAGTACACAGCCAGAGGGCTTCGTAGACAGTGGGAGCAGCGGAAACGTGTGCAAGATGTTTTATAGGATAAAGCAGGCATCGCGGAGTTGGAACATCTGTTTTGATGGATAAGTCAAAGAGTTTGACATCATCAAAATGGTAGATGAACCATGTATAAACAAAAAGGTAGTAGGGAGTATGGTGGTGATCCTCGCAGAGTACGTGGATGACATACTCTTGATAAGAAAAGAGTTTCTTATGCTACGCTCGGTCAATCTCCGCTTATCACTAGGATTCTCCATATAGGATCAAAATGATACCTACTAAATCCTGGATTTTGGATCTATGAGATAGATTTAATTGGATGTTAGGATTCTCACTAGTTGTAGTGAGATGGTATCAATCGATCCTGGGGAGAATCACTGGAAGGGTTCCAGGGTGATAAAGACGACTGAATGTCAGTCACAGGCATTGTCTTTACCCTCAGTGGAGGGACGGTATGTTGGAAGAGTTCCAAGCTAGATACCGTGACATACTAGACGATAAAGGCTTGATACATCGCTACTTAAGATGCTACCAAAGAGGATGTTTGGGTGTATATTTGTTCATGAGATGAACTTTGTTCCTCCCATTGTGTGACAATAGAGTTGTGGCTTATGCCAAGGAACGCCGGTCCCATAAGTGATCCAGACATATTCTAAGGAAGTATCACCTGATCATGGAAATGGTTGATCTCCAGGGGATCGAGGTCAGGAGAGTAGACTCAGAGGACAACACAGTGAATCCACTCACAAAGGCATGTTCCCAGAGAGAGACTTTTATGGGATGGTTGAGTATGAGATACTGCAACCACTGCTATCAGATGGCCCTAGTGCAAGTGGGAGATTGTTAGTAATATGTATGCCCTAGAGGCCATTACTGTACATAGGAAGTATATTGTAGTGGATGCTGGGACATATATAGGGAGGACTTTCTTGCTCGACATGATAGTATGCTATCTGGTTGAACTTTACCTTAACGTGTATACTGATTGTCTCTCTGTTACATGTTGGTAAAGCCCTTAGGATGTGTGCTTGACTACCTGGACTATGATGCGGATCATACTAGTGGGGACATGGTAGTCCATAAGTACATCCTTCAAAGTCCCTAGTCGTGGGTGTATCGAGACGGGGCATCGATATACCAGAGTAGACTAGCGTATACCTTCTCGACCCATAAAGATGGGCGATGGATGATCCCATATCCATTGGTGTTTGACATCAGAGATGATATACGGGTGCTCAGTAGAGACTGGGTACACTGGACGGACTCGCCGAGAACTCCCAGATGGTATTATACCTCATGTCAGATGGCAGTTCTCTGGTGACACTGGTACAGAGTAGTCTGTTGACCCGAGATCGTCATAGAGTCTTGTGTGGTTCCCACTGTGCTTTGATTTCCATCTTACCACGTCCAAGAGGGCGTGCAAAACGGTGGTTTTTGGGTACAGTCCCGAGTCACATGGAGGCAATGAGCGATAGGAGGGGATTCGTCTCTCCCGGTATAGGGGTTGATGTTGCGCTGTGTTCGATTGGCTATAACAGGAAATCCCTGGCCAGGGTTGCTGAGATTTACTGGTAAGTGTTACCAGTAGTTTCTCGAATTGTTATAGACCTCATATCGACACGACTTATCGAGCTATTGGGGTCTGACGTTTACCACCCCTAGGCGAGATATGCGACAGATCAGACGATCAGACCGGACTGTACGGTAGTGTTACTGGTCGGATTCGCAGGAGTGTGAGCGGGCTTGCTCGTAGATCTTCTGATCGCTCAATACCCGGGTGGCCGTTACGTTTAGCAGACCGCTTGCGGCTTGTGGGTGTTTGATATGATCATCGCCTGCTGCCGGCGTATTGACGAGTCTTTAGAGTCCTACACAGAGGTTTCCTGGCTCAAGCGAAACGAAATAGGAGCGCATATGAGATATGTGCGGGACCGAGAATAATGCGTGTATGTGATACCGTATTCCATTCTCGCGATGAATGTATCGAGTGGTTGTATGCGATATAACCTAGTTATCGATTCAAGCGTTGATTCGATAAGCCGATACATTGTATACTAGTCGGTTGTGTGCGACATGACCGGATCATTGAATCAAGTGTTGATTTAATGATTTAATGTATAATTATATATTTGATATATTACTTTGCATTAACTAGTAATGGTTCACTTTAAATGGATTTTCTCACTTGGATTGTGCAAGTTGTATATGTGATATACTTTTATGCACATGTTTGTATCATGTTTGATGATGCATATTAACTTGGTTAAGTGTAAAGATTAAACCATGGTTTACTTAATGATTAGGGTTTTGATTATCTTATTCATTTATTTATATATATTCATTTTGGAAATTATTTAAGGATGGTGGCTTATTTTGTTTTATGTTGAAGTTTCTTGAAACTTTGATCAAGTCATCCATTCTTATCTCTTCCTTAACCCTAACCATCATATCTAACCATGGTCCATTCTCTACACTAAACTAAGGTTAATATTATGATAAGAATGGATTTTATTTTCTATTCTATTATTCTTATCATAACATTCATCTTCTTCATCTTCTTCTTCATTGAAGAAGCTTGAGGTCATCAATGGTGGATTGATGATTTGAGTGAGAAATCCAATTCTAAAGTCTACCCACTTCCTATTTCTTCATCCTCTACCTCTTGCCAAGTAGTAGAGTGTGTTTCCTTCACAAGTTTCTTGACTTGGTGAAGTGAGAGCTTGATCTTGCGATGCTTCGACGTAGATCATCTTCGGCATGGACATCGACGACCTAGCTCGCTTATTCTCCGATGAAGTCGACGCTAGAGCCCGGATTCTTTTTGGACAGCGGAGAGGACTTCGTTGCGGAGCTATGGAGGTGGAGCACCGGATCTACAAAGGTTGTATTTCCGATTCTCATAGTTAAGTGTTAACTAGTTAGCTTTTTCGCCTAGTTTTCTAGCAAACGATCCGTAGTCGGGTCTCTCGGCACCTAGATTTTTTGAATTTGGCATGGTCGATGCCTTGTGAGACCTCACTAGAGTGCCTAGGAACCCTACAATTCCAACCTATCCCGGACATAACAAGTTGATCAGAAGAAAAGGGGCCGCGAAGAGGAAAGGAAGCTTGAGCGGCCGAAGTCCTACTCCCCGAAATTTCAGGAGTACACCCCGCTCAACGTCTCCCAGACGGTATTGCTGGAGGAGGCAAAGGGCGAGAGGTTCTTTAAGCTCCCCCCAGTCTCGCACATGGCGGCAAAGCGCACCCGGGGCCCCTACTGCAGCTTCCACCGGTCGCAAGGCCACCCCACGGAGAACTGCAAGCAGCTCCGAGACTACATCGAGGAGCTAATCAGCTCGAAGCACCTGGAAACGTGCTTACGGGACAAGCGGCAAGCTGACCGTGAACAAGAGCAACGTCCCCCTCCCAGTGAATTAACAATCGGCCAAATCATGGTCATGTCAGCGGGGAGGTACGACGAATACCTACGAGGCTCAGCGCCCCATACCAATCGACGGGACTGACGGCCATCTGAGGAAGAAGGTCAGGGCAGCCGAGCCGATCGTTTTTAACGACGAGGACCTCCACGATATATCCCTGACCTACAACGACCCGCTAGTGATCACAGCTCGGGTCCACCGCTACGAGGTGCAGAGGATACTGGTGGACTCTAGAAGCTCGGCGGAAATCCTATTTTATGACTGCTTCCTACAAATGGGACTCACCCCGTCGGATCTAAGGCTAACCACCCACGTCCTGTCAGGGTTCACAAACCACTCCATCCCGGCGGAAGGGGTAATCACTCTCCAATTCAACATCGGGGAGGCCGGCCGTACACGCACCGTGTCTGTGGAGTTCATCGTAGCGAAAATCCCGTCGGCCTACAACATCCTCATCGGCCGCCCAACGCTGAACTCTCTCAGGACCCAGATATCGACCTACCACCTGGCGATGACTCAACCAAGGCGGGATAGGTCGGGCCTACGGGGACCAACGAACTGCGAAAGTTTGTTTCACTACAACCTCGACGACCGAGCGGCCAAAAAACGATGTTGAGGGCGAAGGTGACATCAAGGGTTCTCTGGAGACTCGAGACGAGCAGAAAGAAGTCCGAGGGACCCCGATGGAGCCACTGGCAGAGGTCCCCCTCGTTGAAGAGGACGGAGAACGAACCATAAAGATCGGGCCATTTCTGACAGGGCCCAGCGGGACGATCTAGTTCATTTCCTAAGGAACAACTCCGACTTGTTTGCCTGGGCACCTGCTGACATGCCTGGGATCGACCCCAAAATCATATCTCACAAGCTCGGGGTAGATCCTACGGCCCAACCCGTCAGGCAGAAGAAGCGAAGCTTCACCCCGATCAAGAAGAAGGCAATCGAGGACGAGGCAGACAGGCTTCTCGCCGCCGACTTCATTCGGAATGTGCCATACTCCGAATGGTTGGCGAATGCGGTCATGGTCAAAAAGTCTAGCGGGAAATGGCGAATGTGCGTCGACTTTACCGGCATCAATAAGGCCTGCCCGAAAGACAACTATCCCCTCCTTCGGATAGATCAGCTCGTCGATAGCTCGGCCGGCCACGAGCTACTTAGCTTCATGGATGCCTTTTCCGGCTACAATCAGATCCGTATGAATCCGGCGGACGAAGATCTCACCTCATTTACAACGGACCGGGGGGTATACTGCTATAAAGTAATGCCTTTCAGCCTCAAAAACGCCGGAGCCACGTACCAACGCTTGGTCAATCGCATGTTCAAATCCCAGATCGGCAGGAACATGGAAGTCTATGTCGACGACATGCTTGTCAAGTCGGTCTCGTCGGTCGTACACGCCAAGGATCTGGGCGAGGCCTTCGACGTCGTCCGCAAATTCAAGATGAAACTAAACCCCGCCAAGTGCGCATTCGGGGTCACCGGGGGAAAGTTCCTCGGTTTCATGGTCACTCACCGCGGGATCGAAGCCAACCCGGAGAAAATCAACTCCATCCTCAACATGGCCGCGCCAAAGACCAACGTCGAGATCATGCGGCTGACAGGGCGGGTAGCAACTCTGTCGCGTTTTATGTCGAGGTCTGGGGCGAAGTGCCTCCCATTCTTCAAGGCTCTAAGAAAAATTCCAAGGTTCGAGTGGTCGGAGGAGTGCCAAACCGCCTTCGACCAATTGAAGAGGCACCTTGCGACTCCACCACTGCTCACCCGACCGGTTGAAGGGGACGAGCTATCGCTATATCTGGCGGTATCCGACCAAGCAGCAGGCGCGGTACTCGTCCGAGAAGTCGACGGAGTCCAGAAGCCGGTGTACTATGTGAGCCACATCTTCAAGGACGCAGAAACGAGGTACCCATCCATAGAGAAGATCGTCTCGGCACTCGTCATGGCCTCAAGGAAGCTGCGGCACTATTTCCAGGCGCACACCGTCCTTGTTCTTACCGAGCGCCCTTTGGGGGCTATCCTCGCCTCACCCGAGTCCTTTGGCCGCTTGGAGAAGTGGAGATGGGAATTGTCCCAATTCGACATAAAATACCGCCCGAGGCAGGCCATCAAAGCACAAGCCCTGGTTGATTTTATCGTCGAGTGCACCATCCCCAGCAAAGAGCCGGAGTCAACAACGGCCCCCGCAGCTCAAACCTTGGTCGATGGGAAGACCGACTCCGTCCCTGATTGGATCCTTTACGTCGACTGGTCCTCGACCGAGGAAGGCTGTGGTGCCGGACTCATCATTCGGGGCCCAAACGAGGCAGAAATGGAGTATTCTCTAAAACTCGGGTTCAAGGCCTAAAATAACGTGGTGGAATACAAAGCTTTGCTGGCCGGACTACGCATAGCCTCCGGACTGGGGCTGAAAACGATCCGGATCCGCAGCGACTCCGCCCTAGTCGTTGGCCAAGTTACCGGCCGATTCGAGGCCCAGGAGCCTCTGATGGTGAAGTATCTGGCAGAGGTAAGAAGACTGCGAAAGGACTTCGACGAAGTCCAGGTAGAGCAGATCCCCAGACAGCTCAACGCTTAAGCCGATGCCTTGAGTAAGCTGGCTTCATCCTACTCGGCCAACAATAAGAGGAGCATCCTTTCCGAGGTCTTGCCACGGCCCAGCGTGGAAGACGGGGCAACAATACTTCAAGTGTATACAGCCCGGGACTGGAGAGAACCCCTCGTGGAATTCCTGAGGGAAGGTACGCTCCCGGAAGACCGAAGAGAAGCTCGCCGTCTCCGAGCTAGAGCTCGCCATTTCGTCTGGAGCAATGGGAACCTCTATAAGAAGTCCTTCACTCAGCTCCTGCTCCGGTGTGTCAACCCCCACGAAGCCGACTACGTCCTCCGTGAGATCCACGAAGGGGTCGGCGGCGCGCACCAAAGGGTCCGAACCTTAATCCAGAAGGCATTACTCCAGGGGTACTACTGGCCGACCATTCATCAGGACGCCCAGAAACTGGTCAGGAGATGCAAGAGCTGTCAACTCCACGGAAGCATATCTCGCCTTTCCGCTACCGAGCTAACCGCCCTAACCTCCCTGTGGCCGTTCGCCCAGTGGGGAATGGACATGATAGGCCAGTTCCCTACCGGTACGGACGGACACAAGTACGTCCTTGTCGCGGTGGATTACCTCACGAAGTGGATCGAGGCCATTCCCAGCAGGAAACCGGACGCCACCACGACTATTAAGTTCCTGCAGAACAATGTTATGCTCCGGTTCGGCATCCCGAGGTGCATTATCACCGACCATGGAACAAATTTCGAAAACGAAAGGGTTAAGGAATTTTGCAGCGAATATCACATCCTCATGAAATTTGCCGCGGTCCCACGTCCCCAATGCAACGGACAAGCCGAGATCGCTAATCGGGACGTCCTCCGAGGTCTTCGGACATGCCTAGAAGGCCGCCAAGGTAGTTGGGTCGAAGAATTGCCCCGGGTCTTATGGGCCCTCCGCACGTCGAAGAAAACCCCCACCGGGGAAACCCCTTTCAGCCTCTGCTACGGAACCGAAGCAATGGTCCCAGCGGAGATCGGGCTCCCCAGTCACCGGGTCGAGCACTTCGACGATGAAGCGAACACCTCGGCACTCCGAACTAACCTGGACATCTTGTTGGAGAAACGAGACCGAGCTCAGATCAGAGCTGCCGCCTATCAACAGCAAACCGCCAGCTACTACAACGCGCGAGTCAAGCGTCGCTTCTTCAAGACCGGAGATTTAGTCTTGAGGCGGAACGAGTTTGTCAATCAAGGCAAGCTGCATAAATTTTCTCCAAAGTGGGACGGTCCTTTCCTCGTCTCCGAGGCCCTGCCCGACGGAGCCTACCGCTTGCAAGACGCGGATGGGCGCAAGTTTCCACGGCCTTACAACGCCAAGAAGCTCAAACTGTACCAATAAAAAGAATACCTACTAGCGTGTATTTCTTTTTCCACTAAGGCAATGTAAACTTTTCTCAAGTTCTTTCTGTTTACATAATAAGAAGGGAACAATAACACATTGCAAAAAAGAAGAGTTTGTTTATTCCAAAGGGTACTATGGGCTCCTCGGCCTTACAGAAAAATAAAGAAAAAGTTACAACGGAGGAGGAACGGGATCAAGAAAGTACTCCCGGTAATACTCGGAGCGGATTTCCGCTAGCCGAGCCCTAGCCTCCGCAGCCCACTCCCGCCGATGCTGCACGTTAACTCGGGACGCCACGGAATCACCCGACACTGCGCCCTCTGCACCCAGGCTCACGACGTACCTCATTTTGAAGCACTCCAGAATGAAGGCCAAGGATCGGTCGTGCCTGGCCTTCGAGATATAGACGAGCAAGAAAATCGAACGCACCTTGTCGAGCGCCTCGTCCAGCAACTCCTCGGAGAGAGGGTTGTCAAAACCAGGGGAGCTCCTCCAAATCGCGTACATTAACAACTGTAGGAGAGACGACCTCCGAGGGAGAAGCCGACCGAAGTGACCTTCGAGACGCTGAACCACCCCCCGATGCCCATCCTCAGCCAGGGACCGATCATACAAAGAGACGTCGCCAAAGGTGATAATCTCTTCGATCGAATACATGCGTCCAGTCATCTCAAAAGAAAACGTTGTCGAAGGAGTCGTCGTCTTCTCTCTATTTATAACCTCAAACAAAATCCTTGAGGGCCCAGATTTGCGCACACATGGGCGCGAATCCCGGGATCCATCAAGATTACTCCAATGCCGCGACGCCACGTGGCAGAACTGACGCGGCTTCCCGAAACGTCACGTCTTCCCCAAGCTTTCCTGACACGTGCACCCTGTGACGGTCGCTCCTCCCAATGCTCACGGACCAACGAAGGGTCGGACGAAACCTCACAAAACCGAGTAGCTGCCCTGCTCGGTCCATTCTTGGCTGGTAATCTCTTACCCTACGACGCCAAGGATCAAAGCACTCATCAAGAGGCAACCGAGCAGCTACCCTGCTCGGTTATCCCTGGCTGGTAGTTCCTTACCCACCGACGCCAGGGATCGAAGCCCTCGCCAAGAGGCAACCGGGCAGTAACCCTGCTCGGTCCATCCTTCGCAGACCACAACTTGAATTCTTCAACAAGGCAATGTAATTTCTTCTAAGTTCTTTCTATCTAAGCAAACAAAAAGGACAACACAGTCGAGCATTGCAGAAAGGAAGGATTTTATTGATTCAAAAAGGTATTTTAGGCTCCTCAGCCGTACATTCAAAGAAAAAATTACAGTGGCGGAGGAAGGGGGTGCAGGAAACATTGCTCGTGATACTCCGAGGATATTTCCTCCAGCCGAGCCCTAGCCGCCTCGGACCTCTGCCTCTGATGCCGTCCACGAACGTCGGCGTGATGCCTGAGTTGGTAGCCCTCAAGGACGAGCGCCACCGAGCGATCCCGCCGACCCGCCGAAATCAGGCCGAAGCGGCATAAAGACCTCAGTTTATCAACCGCCTCGTCCTTCAGCTGCTCGGACAAGGGGTTGTGCAGCCTCGGCGACGCCTTCCAGATTGAGTACATCAACAGCTGGAGGAGGGATGAGCGCCGGAGAAGCAGACGGCCAAAATGGTCTTCAATGCGGCCTATGACTACTTGCACCGTATCCTCGGTGCAATACTGGTCGTACAGATACACGTCCAGGAAAGTTATGATATCAGGGATGGTGAAAGGGAAAGTGTCCATTCTTACGTTTTGGAGATGGATAAAGGAGTGCTCAACAAGCCTTCCGCTTTATAGCCCTACTGCGCCCTCAAGAGTCCAACAGTCGCTCGTGTCTTTCACAACTGTACCGCCACGCGGCGGACATCCCGCCTTTCTCGGCGAGAAATCGGAACAACGCGACTCTTGCGCTTCGCCTCCCCCCACGCTTTAATATCACGTGTCGACCGCGACGGTCACTCTTCCCGATGTTCAAACACCGGGGAAGATTGGATAGAACCTCACGGCTCCACCGGGCAGCTTCCCTGCCCGGCCCATCCTTAGCAGGCTTAGCAGGCCCCATACGGCCCCACCCGCGCTAACGATCAAAGCCCTCGCTAAGAGGCACCAGGCAGCAACCTTGTCCAGCCCGTCCTTAGCAGGCCCCTTACGGCCCCTCCCGCGCTAAGGATCAAAGCCCTCGCCAAGAGGCACCGGGCAGCAACCCTGCCCGGCCCGTCCTTAACAGGCCCCTTACGGCCCCTCCCGCGCTAAGGATCATTAGCCCTCGCCAAGAGGCAACTGAACAGCTCCCCTGCTCGGTCCATCCTTGGCTGGTAATGTCTTACCCCACGCCGCCAAGGATCCGAAGCCCTCATCTAGAAGCCACCAAGCAGCTACCCTGCTCAACTCCCAACACGCCTTACCAAGCGATCTCCACCTCGACTTCGGGGCCATAGAGATACCGTCCTTTCACCGGTCAATTCAACTCGACGTGCGATCGCTTAACGAAAAACCGGCCTAACATGAAAGCAGTACCGTGCAAATACAAGTGCTTACTACAAACAAAAGGAAAATGCGCACGCAAAGACTACTGCAAAAAGATTTTATTCATAAAATCAAAAGTCTTTACAAGGGTATTATGGGCTCCCCGGCCTTATAAAATGCCCGGAGGCTTACAAAATTTCAGAGTAACAAAAGAAAATAGGAAGGCGAGGGGCCTCAGGCCTCAGGGCCAGGGAGAACCCGACGAGCCGCGCGTCCACTACGACCACCGGGGCGGCATCTTTAGGGTCGGCACCCACCACAGGAGCCTCGACGCCGGTAGCCGGGGGAACCGACTTCTCCCAACGCTCCCGCCGGGGGCCTCTTCCCCGGCATCGTCTCCAGGGGCGTTCCCCTGCGCGTCATCCTCGAAAGGGTACGCGGCCCGGAGATCGCCGTCGGGGAACTCATGCATCTGAGCCTTGACAGCGTCGAGGGCGTCGTGCCAAATAACGCCGCCGGCTGCAGCAAGGTCATCGTAGAACAGGTCCAACTTCTTGTAGCTCTCCACCGCCTCAGATGCCAGAAGCTCGGCCCTCGACGCTCGAAGCTCGGCACACCACATCCCCTCCTTCGCCGCCTCATTCTCCATCCGGAGGGCACTCACCGTCTTCTTCATGGTGGCGACGAGCACCTTGGAGTCCTCCAACCGGGCCTCGGAGCCTCGAGCGGCCTCTTGATACCGGGCGACCTCCCTGTTCCCGGCCTCCACCCGGTCTTCAAGGGCAGCGAACCTTTCCATCGCCGCCTCCAGCTCCTGCCTTAAGCTCTCCTCCCGCGAGGAGAACTCGCCCTGCCCGCATCGCCTGAATAATCTCCTCGTCCTCCATGTTGACAACGAGAGCGGCGTGCTGGAGGACCTGAAGAAAGAAAGAGGGTCAAAAAGGGAAGGGAAGCACCCGATCACGCGAACAAAAATGCTGAATGAAGAACTATGTGAAGTGCGAACACTAACCTGCACGGCCTCTTGAGCTATCGCCGCCATTTGGGCCCGGAGAGTCCCTCGAGGGATCCTGCCCCCGGCCGACCTGTCCATATCCGAGAGCAGGCTGTCGGCGACGAAAAACCGCGAGGGCACCTCAAAGCGAAGCTCCACATCGTCCACAAGGATCGGGGAAGCCGGGGAGCGGGGCGCCCTCCTGTGAAACCTCTTGAGGGACGGCGCGGGAGAACCATCCTCGTCTCCCACCTTGAGGGCCCGAGGCTCTTACTCCCGAGCACGCTTTCGAACCGGTGCACGACTGGACTCGAGGGCCCGGGGCTCGCTTGGACGCCTGGGTGGAAGGGCCACCGGCGGAGCTGGAGCAGACGGCGGGCAAGAAGGGCCGGCGCCTTTGGGCTTCTTCCCCTTCTTCACATCAACCACTGCCGCCCGGAACTTGCTTATATCCATGGGTCCTGCATAAGACAATACGAGGAGTCAGCGATGCAGGCTTACTACTAACCTTGGTGACGGTAGCAGTAGTCGGAGCATTCTTCCCAAAAAACGATGAACTGCTCGAACCTCTAGAAGACGAGAAAAAGTTGCCTTTCATCCTATCAAAGTACCTACTCCTACTTGATGCCGCCTTATTCCCATTATCCAAGGCTTGTGATTTCAAACTCTCAACCATAGCCCTCTGCCTCTCGATCTCGCTCTTCTTATCAAACTCCCGTTTCTTCTCGCTCTCTCTACTCACCCTCTTCTCTATTTCTTCAGCATCCGAATTACTTTTAGCATCCGAATTACTTTTACCCGATGCCTTATCCTTATCTTTCTCCCTCCTCCTCTCTCTTTTTCTCCGCTCATTCTCCTTCCTACTCTCTCTTTCCCCATCAACACTCGGCAATTTCTTAACCCGCGATTTCTCCGCTTCCAGCTTTTCATCTCTCAACTTCCTTCGTTCCTCTACCAACCTCGCGACTTCTTCTCTTTGCTTTCTTTCTTCTTCCTCCAGCATCTCTCTCTCAAGCCTCGCCTGTCTCTTCTCCTCAGCCTTTCTCTTAGCCTTATCTCCTCTACTCTCTTGAAAACTCCCCCCATTCTCCCCTCGCTTATTCGAGAACCCTTTACTCTCCCCATCCAACAAATCATTATCCCTCAACCCAACCCTAAAAACCTTTCCCCAAACCCACCTCAAGCTAAAAAAGAACGACCCAATCAAACCGCACCCATACACCAACACCCCCGAATACGATTTCTCCGTTAACCCCTTATCATTGACCCAATACCTCGGTATTGAAGTCGAGTCCCCATCCCAGTCGTGCCACCCGGGCAAATCCAAGACGGGTCTTTTCGATATATGCCCACAATAACTACACATGAATTTCCCACCACCGGGGTTCTGATCTCTATACGGGGTCAAGCAGTTCCGGCACCTACGCGTAGCCGATTTCTTCAGCTTCTGGAGCTCAATGGCCTGAGTCCTGCGCCGCTCCCGGATCCTAGCAGAGCGGCGGGCCCGCCAGATAGAGAGCTGCGGCATCAAGACCTCATACCAAAGGAGAGTGATCAGAAGAACGCTAACGCGGACCAACCTAAGGCTCGTGACTTCGAAGCGGTAGCCTGGGGGCAGGAGCTGGGACAAAACCCAGAGGATTATGAGAGGGATTACAAGCCATGGGAGCATGGTGGCGACTCGACGAGACCACCGCTGGACGACGCCGAGTATCCTATTGATCTAGTTCTTATTGATGATTTATGTATTCTTTTTCCTTAGATCTTTATTGCTTCCACTATGTTTCCTGTTATCGTTTCTTGTAGATATTGGACATGTTTAGAGATAAATAGTTATATTATTGTTCTTGATTACTGATTGACAGCCGTAATATGACTATAGGAGGGTGTTTCCTTACCGTATATAGCATGATTGGCTTTGTTACGTTCCCGAATTGTGTATTTTGGGAAGCGGGGCGTGACAACAGGGTGGTCCCTTGACCTGATATCGCCATAGTGTCTTGTGTGTTCACGCTATGTTTTGATTATTACCCTACCACGACTACTGAGTCGTGCAAACATGTTTCAGTTGGGTTAGTCCCGAAGCACATGGAGGCAGTGAGCAGCCGAAGAGATTCGTCTCTCCCTGGTACAGGGAGTTGATATCACACTGTGCATGATTAACCAGAACCAGAAATCCTCGACCGAGGTGATTGAGATAAACTGATAAGTGTTATCAGTTGTATCTCAGGTGGTTATGAGTTTTATATCAGCACGATTTATCGTGCTATTAGGGGTCTGATAGTTCCCACCCCTAGACCCGTCATGCAATTCTCTATGAAAAAAGGACCGGCATGTATGACACTCGTCGCTTATAGGTTTTGTTAGATTCGGATGAGTTTACTCACCGACCTATCTCTCTGTTCAATACTTGGGTAGTCGTTACGTACAGCTAGTGCTGCTGACGTGCTTGTAAGTTAATCCGTGAGGGGATTGAATCTGAAAGTGTTTCAGATTCAATCGGATATGATCCTATTTAACCTACTGCCAGCGTATTGTCAGGTCTTTAGCGTCCCACAACGAAAGTGCATGTCCAGGCGAAATGATGATGTGTCGTGCATATGAGGATACGCATGGGGGTTCGCTCGAATACGTATGACATACGCGTAATTTAATCGGACAGTGGATAATACCGGTCGGTTTATTCCTAAACAGGAATATTAAATGAAGTATTGACTTAATAACCGTATATGTGATATGGTTTCTAATATTGTGTATATCATACACGCTCTCTATATATTATTGGTATTTGATATCGATGTATTGTAATGTATACGATACGTAACAGGTGTATGTATTTGATGCATGCATTCTTGTAACGTTTTAGAAAATCGTTATGCGAATTTTTCCGTTTTAGGGTAAAATTGTCGGTATTTTTCCGTTTTAACCCGACTGTGATTAAACGTCCATATAGACTTTGCCAGCACCTAGTTTAGCTAAAATAAAGCTAGTGCGCAAGCTTTGGGGGTATATGGGACGTTTTGGTTCAAATAGAATTTTTCCCTATTTTAATATTATTTTAATGTGGTATTTGCATATTGGAAATTGGGAAATTTCCTTCTTTGAGAATTATTGCAATAAATCAAACTTGAGTAAAACCAAACCCTACTTATAATATCTAGATATTCTTGTGAGAATAGGATTAAGTTTTAAAGAAAATAAAAAGAATGGAAGAGGTGGCATGTGCATGCATATGCATTTATGTGCATTTATTGCTAGAATTAGCTAGAACAATCCACACAATTCCTCACCATCCCACTCTTGGCCGAGCTCCTCCTCCTTCCATCTGCCCTTGATCATTCTTTCACCATTTACAACAATTCCAAGCTTATTAAATAGTCAAAATTCCATAAATAATCTCACAAAACACATCAAGTCTTGATTTTTGCCTCTTTGATCACTTGGAGCTAGGAAAGCTTGGATCTTATGAGCAAGTAATGATAGGTATAATCCCTAAACTGTTAAATAGGAGTTTTTATGGTGTATAGCTCGTTGGTTATTGTATAGAACACTTAAAGTATCGACTAGTGCAAAATCGTATTTTTAGTGCCTTTTTAGAGCCTCTGTGATCTGCTGTGACTTGGGATTTTTACTGAGTGACCAAACAATATTTTAGTGATATACTAGTGAACCTAAGATTCCACCTAAGACCCGAGAACCACCCCACCGGCTTTGGTCGGCGACCCAAGCAGGAATTCCGGCGACATCGGTTTTTGAGGGGAGATGAGTATTGGTTTTTTTGTAGGTAATTGTCTGCTGTGGTTTAGGGGTGTTCGGTACTGTTTACTTTTTTAGTATTTACAGTATGCAAAATCTGGGATTGTTTTCCTATAATCTAGTGTTTTGTATCCACGTGTTACGTTATCCAACACGGATCGTGATCTTGCACTTGGGTAGGTTTCGTAGTGTCGCCACGCACGTTAACCACTATACGCACACTTGTGAGTCAGTTTGAAATTGGTGTGTCGTTTAAAACGTAGTTTTACGTGACATTGGTAGATTTCTGAGATTTTTCCACTGTTTATGTGTTTGTGAAATTATAGCGTCGCAAGCGGGGATTTCGGACGCTGCGAACAAGGGGAAGCAGGTGGTTGGATTTTCATAACTCGAGACCATTGGTGAGTAGATTTAACATCTACGGGGAAATCGCCCGTATGGCGTTAAGCGTCAGGGCTAGATATAATATGATATTAGCCGTATGTTTATATGCTCGTATAGAGATGATGTATGAGTTCCATTGCATATAGTTACTTATGCCTGAAACTGTATTCTTTGTACACTGCACTATTATTGACAGTCCATATTGCACGAGCACCAATGATATGCTACACACACTGTCGGTAATTGCCATGATACGCACAACACAAATATTCATTGATATACTTTGCTATTGGCTAGCGACATAGAAACAGTTATTCTTGTGCGATAGCGCATATGACATATAGCATACCTGTATACCTGCATGCCTTTACATATGCCATACTATACCTACATGCTCGCACATATACTTTGCTATTGTTACATGATCAGCTTTTTATAACATATATATCGGTGGAATGGAACGCTGTATATATATGTAATTTGGATTTGGATATTTGGGAACCACAGAATATATTTAATGACTTGATGCGGTTAAATAGCAGACTTTGCTCGTGATATGCTCATGTTGATGATTTATGTCGCATATGTTATTTTACATGGATTTACGCATTTGAGATATGTTTTCATGCGATATGGGAATTTTAAGTGTCGATGTTAGGCACTTATATTCCAAGAGATATATGGATTTTGAAAGACCGATACGTGGAACACAAGTGTCGAGATGGGATACTTGGGTTTCGAGGAACGTATGGATATCAGAAAGACCGATACGTGGAACACAAGTGTCGAAGTGGGATACTTAGGTTTCGAGGAACGTATGGATACGAGTATTTACGTGTCGATGTTAGACACTGGTTTTCATGATGTTTTAGAGTGTCAATATTTGACACTCAGGTTCCATGAGACTTACAGGATTTGAGGGTCGATCGGAGGGCCGATCTGAGTATTTTTGGAATTTGGGATGGTGTTGATTTACACCGGGCTTTTCCATGCTTATGATTTGAGCATGAGATTATTTATTTTCCCGCACTCAGTACTCAATTGATATGCATTTATTCATGTAGATATAGTACATGGTGGTGTACCTTGATCATGATAGTTGCATATTCATATTGTCATACTCATGCTATCAGCTTACATGTTATTGATCATTGCTGTTAGTGCATACTTGCGATTTTCAGTATGATGTTATTTCTTATTCACGAGTTGGCAACTCACCCCCGTTGTGCCGCAGTGTTTTGCAGGACTTACCCTCTGAGTAGTCGCGGCAGGGCGTCTTATCATCTCTACTTTTGCTGATGCCGCTACGTTTGGCTGTGAGGCCTTTGCTTTTAGGTGGGTTTGCGGTTATCTGTTTGTACATTGTATATCTTTTTGTTGGATCTAGTATTCTCCATCTACCACTGTTTGTATATGACTTAGAGACGAGTTGTGAGGATTCGGTGTTGTATTATTATTTTTGGTGATTTTGGGTGCCGTGCTCGTGGGAGCCGGTTTTGTTGAAAAGTTTTTCTTCTTTATGCAGTTTTCTTTTATATTCCTTCGCTTCGGCGTCGTATATATGTTGGTGGTGATTGTCTCCGCCATTGGGCGTGATTTGCTCCCGTTTGGGATGCTTTATATATTATCTATATTGTACCCGTTTTCGGGGCTAGCTTTTACAAAGGAGGTGCTGCCGAAATTTTCAAGAAAGAAAACGAGAGATAGAGATTTTACTTGTGATTTTCCGAATGTTTTAAACTATGTCTTTCTCCGTTTATCCAGTTTTGGGTGGTTTAGATTTCTGGGTTTCGGCTTACTTAAGTTGCGTATACCTGTAGACGTTACGTAGTTTAAGTGCCGGTTATGGGCCAAATTTTGGGACGTGACAAAGTTGGTATCAGAGCGCTAGGTTTTACCTTTCGGAGTGTAGGATGACCTTGGTATGATGAAGTAGCTAGCTTAAGCAGAGTGACGTAGCGTGTGTATATTCCGCGGCATACGACACGGTACTCCGCCTAAGTGACCTTAGGACTTATTGATTGAAATTTTCCTCCGTGATGATATACATCTTTGTGATTCGATTCCTGTTTCCTTATCGAATCTTGTTTCAATTTCCAGCCCATATGCCGCCAAAGACTACGAGAGCACAGAGAGCGGCCGCGAGGGCCGAGGTCAGAGTTGACTCGTCTGAGGCGAGGACTGACCAGGGCGGTACGCCTGTTGTACCGGAGCACATTGCTATGATTGGGGCTGGTATGCAGGACCTGCGCCAGATGATGGGAACTTTGGTAGAGGCCATTCGAGCGCAGAGGCAGGCAGTTGTTCCACCCGTTGCAGGGACCACGATGGTACCTACAGTTCCGGCAGTCGCAGTCACAGCTCCGAAGGTTATTACCGTGTCACTGACAGAGTTCATGAGGCTGAGGCCTCCGATGTTCACTGGCACAGATGCTACCGAGGATCCGCAGTCGTTTATCGACCGGATGGCCAGGATTTGTCGTTCGCTCCGATGCTTCGACGAGAGATGGGTGGAGTTCGCGAGTTTCCGTTTGGAGAGTCTGGCCCAGAAGTGGTGTAAGTCGTTGGAGAGGGGCAGAGCCGCGGGTCTTGCTCCTATAATCTGGGCTGAGTTTGTGACGGTATTTCTCGCCCGTTTTCTTCCACCGAGCGTCGGGGATGCGCGAGCGCGTAGATTTGAGTCGTTACGCCAGACTCCGGGGATGACGATGTCTGGGTATGATATACTGTTTACCGAGCTGTCTGTGTATGCTCCTTACTTGGTGGCGACTGAGGAGATGAGGGTGAAGAGGTTTGTTCGAGGCCTGCTTACCCAGTTGTTCCTAACCATCAACATTCAGCATTGCGACACATATGTGGCAGCAGTGGATGCAGCCCTATTGGTGGAGGAGCGTCTTTCTGAGTCGTCAGTTGCTCCGGAACCGAAGAGGGTTCGTACTGTTGATCTGGTGGGGAGGCGGGCGTTTAGACGCCGTGACAGTTCCCGTTCAGATACTGGAGGTAGTGGAGGTTCGGGACGAGGTCGGCTTTTTAGCTCTTACCCTCAGAAGGGTCAGCAGTTTGCATCTGGATGTTACCGGTGCGGGAGTATGGGTCATCGGGTTCGAGATTGTGCTGAGCCACGTGTGAGCGAGGCAGCTGTACCGCAGGTTACCTTACCACCTTCTCCACCTCAGAGGGCGTTGCCCCTTATGCCGGTTGTTGCTCCGCGTCAGACTCTTGTGCAGAGAGGTCAGGGTCGCGGTGGTTTTGTACCGAGAGGGCGAGGTGGTAGAGGCGGAGGTCAGCCAGTTGCCGGTAGAGGGCAGGCTCGGGTGTTTGCCTTGGCTCATCAGGATACGCAAGCGTCCAATGCTGTGGTTTCAGGTATCCTTTCTGTATGTTCTTATGATGCACATATTCTTTTTGATCCGGGATCTACGCATTCATATGTTTCTACGCACTTCGTGCCGAAATTAGGCCGAGAGTCGTGTTGGCTAGATCAGCCGCTTGTTGTGGCTACTCCTGTAGGAGAGTCGTTTGTTGCACGACACGTGTTTCGGTCGTGTGCTGTCCGTATAGGAGACAGAGATTTGCCCGTAGACTTGATCCTTCTTGAGATGTTGGATTTCGACGTTCTCCTGGGCATGGATTGGTTAGCTACTTGCTACGCGTCCGTGGACTGCCGCGAGAAGACAGTTAGGTTTTGTTTTCCCAGTGAGTCAGTAGTTGTTGTGCAGAGTGACCGTGGAGCCACCCCTCACAGTTTGATTTCTGTCCTTTGCGCTAGTCGGCTTTTGAGGAGGGGATATCGGGGATTCTTGGCTTTCATTCATGATACTGGAGCCACAGTCGAGTCGTTGGACCAGGTTCCTACCGTGCGAGAGTTTCCTGACGTCTTTCCCGATGAGTTATCTGGGTTGCCGCCAGAGCGCGATATTGAGTTCTGCATTGATCTGATTCCTGGCACGGAGCCTATTTCTATACCGCTTTATCGGATGGCTCCGGCAGAACTTAGAGAGCTTAAAGATCAATTGCAAGAGTTGCTTGATATGGGACTTGTGCGTCCGAGTGTTTCGCCGTGGGGAGCTCCTGTTATGTTCGTCAAGAAGAAAGACAGCAGTTTGAGGCTGTGTGTGGATTATCGTCAATTGAACCGAGTTACGGTGCAGAACAGGTATCCTTTATCTCGCATTGACGATTTATTTGATCAGCTCCAGGGTGCGAAACATTTTTCTAAAATTGATTTGCGTTCGGGTTATCATCAGTTGCGGGTTCGGAATGATGACATTCCGAAAACTGCTTTTCGTACGCGCTATGGGCATTATGAGTTTTTGGTGATGTCGTTCGGACTCACCAATGCGCCAGCAGCGTTCATGGATCTGATGAACCGGATTTTCAGGTCGTTCCTCGACCAGTTTATTATTGTGTTTATTGATGACATACTGGTCTACTCTAGGAGTCGTGAGGAGCATGAGCAGTACTTAAGGATTGCTTTGCAGATATTGAGAAAGCACCAGCTGTATACTAAATTCTCAAAGTGCGCGTTTTGACTTGATAGAGTTGACTTCCTGGGTCATGTGGTGACTGGTGATGGTATTCTATTGGACCCGAGGAAGATCGAGGCTGTGCAGTTGTGGCCCAGACCTGTATCGGTGACTGAAGTCCGCAGCTTTTTGGGCTTAGCTGGTTATTATCGCCGTTTTGTGCGGAATTTCTCGAGTATCGCTGCACCGCTGACTGGACTGACCCGGAAGGAAGTTCCTTTTCTTTGGACTGATGCGTGCGAGCAGAGTTTTCAGCAGTTGAAGACTCGGTTGACGACAGCACCAGTTCTATCTTTGCCTTCTGGATCGGATGGCTATGTTGTTTATTGTGATGCTTCTCGAGTGGGGCTCGGCTGTGTATTGATGCAACACGAGAGAGTGATTGCTTACGCTTCTAGGCAGCTGAAGAAGCACGAGCAGAATTACCCCACTCACGATCTTGAAATGGCAGCGGTGGTCTTTGCGTTGAAGATTTGGAGACACTACTTGTATGGGGAGTCATGTCAGATCTTCACGGATCACAAGAACTTGAAGTACATCTTCCAGCAGCGGGATCTGAATCTGAGACAGCGCCATTGGATGGAGCTAGTGAAGGATTATGATTGTGAGATCCTTTATCACCCGGGCAAGGCGAATGTGGTAGCTGATGCTTCGAGCGTGGGCCCGGGAGTAGCTTGTCCCAATTGAGCGCAGTTCAGCGTCAGTCTTCTGCCGATTGGCAGCTCTTGTGTGATGGTAGAGTGCGGTTCGAGTTCACTTCCGCTAGGGGACAGTTTGCTCATGTCTGCGCCCATCCACTGCTACTTGATCGTATCCGTGAGGCGCAACCCAGTGATGCCCGTTTGTCCGAGATTCTTGAGCTTGTTCGACAGGGTACAGTTTCGGAGTTCATGATTGATGACCAGGGTGTGCTACGATGCGGGACTCGCTTGTGTGTACCAGATGCTGATGGATTGAGACGCGAGATCCTAGAGCAGGCACATCAGTCGGCTTTTAGCGTTCATCCAGGTTCCACCAAGATGTACCGTGACTTGAGAGACTTTTACTGATGGGAAGGGATGAAACGCCGATAATTCGGACTTCGTTTCGAGGTGCCCGACTTGTCAGCAAGTCAAGGCTGAGCATCAGAGACCGGCTGGAAAGTTGCAGCCTTTACTCGTTCCAGAGTGGAAATGGGAGCAAATTTCTATGGACTTCATTGTGGGTCTACCCAGGACCGGTAGAGGGTATGACTCCATTTGGATGATTGTTGACCGGTTGACGAAAGCGGCTCACTTCCTTCCAGTGAAGATCACTTTCGGTTATGCTCAGTATGCTCAGTTATACATAGGTGAGATTGTGCGTTTGCACGGTGTTCCCATATGCATCGTATCCGACAGAGGCACCCAGTTTACTAGCCGTCTTTGGCAGAAGCTTCAGGAAGCTTTGGGTACCCGGTTGAATTTTAGTACCGCTTTTCATCCACAGACCGATAGTCAGTCGGAGCAGACTATACAGACTCTGGAGGATATGCTCCGTGCATGTGTGCTTGATTTTGGTGGCAGTTGGGATCGTCACTTGCCGTTGATTGAGTTCTCCTACAACAACAGCTTTCAGGAGACTATTCAGATGGCACCTTTTGAGGCTTTATATGGTAGGAAGTGTCGATCGCCAGTCTGTTGGGCCGAACTCAGTGAGAGTAGAGTTTTGGGATCCCAGCTAGTTCAGAAGACCACGGAGAAGATCCAGCTGATTCAGGACAGGATGAGAGCAGCCCAGTGCTGACAGAAGTCTTATACCGACCGTCATCGTCGCAGACTTGAGTTCGCAGTGGGGGGATCATGTATTCCTGAGGATTTCTCCGATGAAGGGCGTTATGCGATTTGGGAAGAGGGGGAAGCTCAGTCCCAGATTTATAGGTCCTTTTGAGATTCTTGAGCGAGTGGGTTCTGTTGCTTATCGTTTGGCGCTCCCGCCCAGTTTTCCGGATGTTCGCCCTGTTTTCCATGTGCCGATGCTTCGTAGATACGTTCATGATCCTTCTCACATGATTCAGCACGAGACCGTTCAGCTTGAGCGCGATCTTTCGTTCACCGAGCAGCCGGTAGTTACTCTGGATCGACAGGTGAAGAAACTTTGATCAAAGGTCTTTCCATCTGTGAAGGCTCTTTGGCATAGCCCTACTAGTGAGGAGATCACTTGGGAGGCCGAAAGCGAAATGCGGAAGAAATTCTCTCATCTTTTTGAAGGTACGCTTAGTATGAAATTTTAATTCAGGGACCGAATTTCTATAAGGGGGAGATTGTAACGTTTTAGAAAATCGTTATACGAATTTTTCCGTTTTAGGGTAAAATTGTCGGTATTTTTCCATTTTAACCCGACTGTGATCAAACGTCCATATAGACTTGCCAGCACCTAGTTTAGCTAAAATAAAGCTAGTGCGCAAGCTTTGGGGGTATATGGGACGTTTTGGTTCAAATAGAATTTTTCGCTATTTTAATATTATTTTAATATGGTATTTGCATATTGGAAATTGGGAAATTTCCTTCTTTGAGAATTATTGCAATAAATCAAACTTGAGTAAAACCAAACCCTACTTATAACCCTCCTCACAGAAAAGCCCCCCATTCTTTTTATTTTCTTTAAAACTTAACCCTATTCATATGCATTTATGTGCATTTATTGCTAGAATTAGCTAGAACAATCCACATAATTCCTCACCTTCCCTCTCTTGGCCGAGCTCCTCTTCCTTCCTTCTGCCCTTGATCATTCTTTCACCATTTACAACAATTCCAAGCTTATTAAATCCTCAAAATTCCATAAGTAATCTCACAAAACACATCAAGTCTTGATTTTTGCCTCTTTGATCACTTGGAGGGAAAGCTTGGATCTTATGAGCAAGTATTGATAGGTATAATCCCTAAACTGTTAAATAGGAGTTTTTATAGTGTATAGCTCGTTGGTTATTGTGTAGAACACTTAAAGTATCGATTAGTGCAAAATCGTATTTTTAGTGCCTTTTTAGAGCCTCTGTGATCTGCTGTGACTTGGGATTTTTACTGAGTGACCAAACAAGATTTTAGTGATGTACTAGTGAACCTAAGATTCCACCTGAGACCCGAGAACCACCCACCGGCTTTGGCCGGCGACCCAAGCAGGAATTCCGGCGACATCGGTTTTTAGGGGAGATGAGTGTTGGTTTTTTTTGTGGGTAGTTGTCTGCTGTGGTTTAGGGGTGTTTGGTACTGTTTACTTTTTTAGTATTTACAGTATGCAAAATCTGGGATTGTTTTCATATAATCTAGTGTTTTGTGTCCGCGTGTTACGTTATCCGACACGGATTATGATCTTGTGCAACTGATGCACTTGGGTAGGTTTCGTAGTGTCGCCACACACGTTAACCACTATACGCACACTTGTGAGTTAGTTTGAAATTGGTGCGTCGTTTAAAACGTAGTTTTCCGTGACATTGGTCGATTTCTGAGATTTTTGCACTGTTTATGTATTTGTGAAATTATAGTGTCGTAAGCGGGGACTTCGGACGCTGCGAACAAGGGGAAGCAGGTGGTTGGATTTTCATAGCTCGAGATCATCGGTGAGTAGATTTAACA
Source organism: Agapanthus africanus (assembly GCA_030015575.1). NCBI lineage: Eukaryota > Viridiplantae > Streptophyta > Magnoliopsida > Asparagales > Amaryllidaceae > Agapanthus > Agapanthus africanus. Next base: position 463,197,908 of record JASDDO010000019.1, on the reverse strand, counting down.
TCTACGAGGAAATCGCCCGTATGGCGTTAAGCGTCAGTGCTAGATATGATATGATATTAGCCGTATGTTTATATGCTCATATAGAGATGATGCATGAGTTCCATTGCATATAGTTACTTGTTGTGCCTGAACCTGTATTCTTTGTACACTGCACTATTATTGACAGTCCATGTTGCACGAGCACCAATGATATGCTACACACACTGTCGGTAATTGCCATGATACGCACAACACAAATATTCATTAATATACCTTGCTATTGGCTAGCGACATAGAAACAGTTATTCTTGTGTGATAGCGCATATGACATATAGCATACATGTATACCTACATGCCTTTACATATGCCATACTATACCTACATGCTCGCACATATACTTTGCTATTGTTACATGATCAGCTTTTTATAACATATATATCGGTGGAATGGGACGTATATATATGTAAATTGGATTTGGATATTTGGGAACCGCAAAATATATTTAATGACTTGATGCAGTTAAATAGCGGACTTTGCTCGTGATATGCTCATGTTGATGATTTATGTTGCATATGTTATTTTACATGGATTTACGCATTTGAGATATGTTCTCATGCGATATGGGAATTTTAAGTGTCGATATTAGGCACTTATATTCCGAGAGATATATGGATTTTGAAAGTCCGATACGTGGAACACAAGTGTCGAGGTGGGATACTTGGGTTTCGAGGAACGTATGGATATCAGAAAGACCGATACGTGGAACACAAGTGTCGAAGTGGGATACTTGGGTTTCAAAGAACGTATGGATACGAGTATTTACGTGTCGGTGTTAGGCACTGGTTTTCATGATGTTTTAGAGTGTCGATATTTAACACTCTCGTTCCATGAGACTTACAGAATCAGAGGGCCGATCTGAGTATTTTGGGAATTTGGGGTGTTGTTGATTTACACCGGGCTTTTCCATGCTTATGATTTGTGCATGAGATTATTTATTTTCTCGCACTCGGTACTCAGTTGATATGCATTTATTCATGTAGATATAGTACCTGGTGGTGTACCTTGATCATGATAGTTGCATATTCATATTGTCATACTCATGCTATCAGCTTACATGTTATTGATCATTTTTGTTAGTGCATACTTGCGATTTTCAGTATGATGTTATTTACTATTCACGAGTTGGCAACTCATCCCCGTTATGCCATAGTGTTTTGCAGGACTTACCCTCTGAATAGTCGTGGCAGGGGTTCTTATCATCTCTACTTTTGCGGATACCGCTACGTTTGGCTGTGAGGCCTTTGCTTTTAGGTGGGTTTGCGGTTATCTGTTTGTATATTGTATATCTTTTTGTTGGATCTAGTATTCTCCATCTACCACTGTTTGTATATGACTTAGAGATGAGTTGTGAGGATTCGGTGTTGTATTATTATTTTTGGTGACTTTGGGTGCCGTGCTCGTGGGAGCCGGTTTTGTTGAAAAGTTTTTCTTCTTTATGCAGTTTTCTTTTATATTCCTTCGCTTCGGCGTCGTATATATATTGGTGGTGATTGTCTCCGCCGTTGGGCGTGATTTGCTCCCGTTTGGGATGCTTTATATATTATCTATGTTGTACCCGTTTTCGGGGCTAGCTTTTACAAAGGAGGTGCTGCCGAAATTTTCAAGAAAAAAAACTAGAGTTAGAGATTTGCGCACAATTATCTACACTCTTTTATTCCTCTCATGTTTTGTAAAGAGCACACACTTCTTCCTCTCTATTTTTTCATGTTGATGATAGGAAAAAACACATCTTCACTACCTCATCAATCCTAGCAAGATTATGAGCTAAGTACCTCACTAAAGTGGTGAAGTTGTAGTTTCGGATATTGATTCTTTCAAGTGGATCTTCTTTAGCGAGATGGTCGGCCTCTTAACTGTTCATGATACCGATGGAGACTAGCATGAGTCCAAGGAGAGGTGGTTAACGCGCTACAAAGGTTGTAGCCTCCACTTTCCTTCTCAAGTTCTCTTTTAGCTTCAAGTTTTATCTTTTAGACAAGATTCTAATTTAGGATTGTTTTAGCTCTCTAGATTTTTTGAATTATCGCTTCCGCCGCGTTTTAAACTCCGCCAAGCGAGCTAGGCAACCCATCAAATTTTTGAACCAAAAATCACATTACCAGTAGCAAAGTTTTGAACTAATAATTTAATTACATGGTAAATTTAATAAACTTGAAACCCACCGTTGCCGGTCCCAAGTCCGGATGAGAAAGGGTGAGCGTTGTGGTAGACTTGTGACAGCCAACGTAAAACTTTATCACGTTCTATGACATGAACCATAATAAGAATATCGTTGGGGCGTCCCCTACTCAGCGACGCGCTACATCGGATCCCGGATGTAGTGTTAAATATGCAAGGGCTTCAAGGTCGTCGTCCAGAAACGGCACGCTACATCGGACCCCGGGTGTAGTGACAAATAAGCAAGGGTTTCATAGGATCCGTCTGGCTTCCTGGAACATAAGTTCCCTTACGGGTAGACTAATAGAATTAGTGGAGATGATGATTAGTAGGAAAGTTTGTATTATGTGTTTCCAAGAAACTAAGTGGGTAGGTGAAGAGAGTAGAGTCATAGAGCCTTCGGATTATAAGCTTTGGTATACGGGTAAAGATAAAAATCGTAATGGGGTAGGCATAATCATAGATAGACGGTTGCTTGAGGATGTAGTTGAGATTGGGGAAAAGGTGATAGAATTTTACCGGTTAAGCTTATTCTAGGTGGAGAGATCTTTAATATTATTAGTGCTTATGCACCACAGATAGGTCTTGATGACGCTAGTAAGCGTCTATTCTGGGAGGATTTAGACGAGATGGTGCAAAGTATACCTAGTGGAGAGAAGTTATTTATTGGTGGTGATCTCAATTGACATGTAGGTACTAGTCGTGGTGGGTTTAATACTATCCATAGAGGTTTTGGTTTTAGACAAAGGAATGAAGTAGATGGCCCGATTCTATATTTTATCATATCTTATGACTTGATCTTAGCAAACACCTGGTTTAGGAAAAGAGAGTCCCGCCTTATCACTTTTAGGAGCGGATCAAGTGCTAATCAAATAGACTATTTTCTGACGAGAAGAATAGATAGAGTTGTTGTATCGACTGTAAGGTAGTGCCAGATGAGAGTGTAATCACTCAACATAGACTTTTAGTTCTACATTTTCGATTTAAAAGAGGACCTAGGAAGATTAGACGTAAGGTAGAGCCTAGAATTAAATAGTGACGATTGAAAGAAGGTAACCAAAAGGTTTTTATAGATCGTGTAGTCCAAGAAACGGATTGGCAGTCAGAAGATGATTCAGACAGAACATGGAACAAAATGGCTAGTTGTATCAAGAGGGTAGCTAGAGGTCTACTTGGTGAGTCGATGGGTGGTGCTCTACCATCTAAGAACACATCATGGTGGAATGAAGAAGCAAAGGCTGCTATTAAAATTAAAAGGGATTCTTATAAAGATTTGAAGAAAAGTAGAGCTGTGGAGAGATTTGAAAAGTATAAAATGGCTAAAAAGGAAGTTAAGAAAGCTGTTCGGGAAGCTTAATCTAAGGTCTAAAAGGAGGTGTACGAGAAATTAGACACTAAAGAGGCAGAAAATAATATATACCGGATTGCTCGAATGCGGGAAAGGAAGACCAGAGACTTATGTGCGGTAAAGTGTGTCAAAAATGAAAATCAGAAGGCTTTAGTTCGAGATGAGGATATCAAGAAAAGGTGAAGAGATTATTTTGACAAATTGTTCAATGAGAGCTTTACTAAGAATTTGGATGGACTTGTTATTCAATCTAAAAATATAAACCGTGATTTCATGCGTAAAATAAGACTACCTAAGGTTAAAGAAGTTTTGAACAGAATGAGTTTAAGAAAAGCGGTTGGTTCTGACGGGATTCCTATCGAGGTTTGGAGATGCTTAGGAGAAATAGACGTTAAATGGCTGACAGATCTGTTTAATAAGATTTGGCAGACAAAAAAGATACCAAATGAATGAAGGAAAGGTATCCTTGTATCTATCTACAAGAACAAGGGTGACATTCAAAGTTGCTCAAACTACCGTAGAATAAAACTTATGTGTCACACCATGAAACTTTGGAAGAGAGTGATTGAACACAAGCTAAGGAAGGATATTAAGATAACAGAGAACCAATTTGGGTTCATGCCTGGACGATCGACGACAGAGGGTATTCATTTGCTTCGTCATCTTGTCGAGCGTTTTCGAGAGAGGAGAAGAGATTTGCATATAATATTTATTGATTTAGAGAAAGCATACGACAAGGTACCTAGAGAGGTATTATGGGGGACGATGAAGAAAGGGGTTCCCGTCAAGTATATTGACATAATCAAGGATATGTACGATGAAGTAGTGGCAAATGTCAGAACTTGCGGCGGCCTAACGAGTGATTTTCCGATTACAATTGGTTTACATCAAGAATCTGCATTATGTTCATTCCTGTTTACCATCGTGATGGATGAGTTTACTAGAACTATCCAAAATGAGATACCTTGGTGTATGCTATTCGCTGATGATATTGTTATAGTAAATGAGACGAAAGCAGGGGTTAATACCAAATTGGAATTATGGAGGCAAACATTGGAATCTCGGGGGTTCAGATTGAGCAGGTCCAAGACAACATATATACATTGCAAATTTAGAAAACGGAGAAGTCAACCATATTGGTATAACATTGGAAGGACAAAAGATATCACCGAGCGATCAGTTTAGATATCTAGATTCCATCATCCAAAAGGATTGGGAGATCGATGGTGATGTTAATCAAAGGATCCAAGCTGGTTGGTTGAAATGGAGGAGTGCAACGGGGATTTTGTGTGATCGTAACTTTCCGTTAAAATTGAAAGGGAAGTTTTATCGGAGCGCTATTCGGCCTGCCTTATTATATGGTACAGAATGCTGGGCTCCTAAAAAGCATCATACACAGAAGATGCACGTAGCGGAGATGCGCATGCTTCGTTGGATGTGTGGTAAGACTTGAAAAGGTAAGGTGCGAAATAAGGATATTCGTGCAAAAGTTGGTGTAGCACCTGTGGAGGAGAAGATGCGGGAAAACCGGCTAAGATGGTTTGGTCATGTGCGACGCGGACCTATGGAAGCACCGGTTCGACGAATAGATACTCTCGATATGGGCAATGGCAAAAGGGCAAAAGGGAGACCGAAGAAAACATTGATGGAGGTGATACGAAACGATATGGTTGCCAAATGCCTCAATGAAAGTATATTATTCGATAGGAGTGAGTGGAGGCAGAGGATTCATGTGCTGGACCCGGCGTGATTCTCATGTTGGTTCATGCAGCCTACCCCATATGTTTGGGATAAAAGGCTCAGTTGTTGTTGTTGTTGGTAAATTTAATAAACTTATATAGACTTAAGACCCATACAAGCGGAAGTCTTATCGACCGGATCTTTTTTCAAACCTTTTGCAAACGCATCTGCCGCATTCTCTGAAGATCATACGTCAATCATCGAGATGACTCCGTGGGTTATCAACTTATTCAAATACCCATGCTTTAGACGAATTGTCCACTTCTTTCCATTGAATAACGAGTTAGCTGCCACAACACTCGTTGCTCGTTGTCTGATTATCACAATAGATAGTGATTACCGCTCCTTGCGGTTCCTTCAATGGAAGATCTCTCAGAAGATATATGAGCCTTTCAGCTTCATCTCATGCAATAGCCAAGGCATAGAACTTAGACTCCATCAATGACTGAGCGATCATTGTTTGGTTTTTAGACTTCAAGGAGACGGCCGCTCCTCCCATAGTGAAGACAAACCCTCCAGTTGATTTGCACTCGTTTGGGTTCAAGCACCAACTTGCACCAGAGAAGCCTTCAACTGTAGCTGGATGCCCGTAGTAGAACAAGCTCTGCTTCAAAGTTCCCTTCAGATACCTCATCGGCCTCTGAATCACATCCCAGTGTGCTTGCCCTGGACTGCTCGTAAACTTACTAAGCATCCCAACGGCGAAAGCGATATCAAGACTTGTGCAGCTTACAGCGTACATCAAACTCCCAATAACTCGTGCATACTCAAGCTGTTTTACCGATTTTCCAGTGTTAGGTTGAAACTTCTTGCTGTAGCTGTATGGAAGAGCTAACTCTAGTAAATCGAAATAGTTACACTTCTTAAGCATGTTCTCTATGTAGTGAGATTGAGATAGGCCTAGACCATGCTCGGTATTCAGAATTCTGATTCCCATAATCACATCTGCAACTTCAAGGTCCTTCATATTGAATTGAGACGGAAAAACTTCTTTAGAGAACTGACTATTTGCAAATTGATCCCAACAATCAACATATCATCAACATATAGGCAGATCAATACCACTTTATGGTCAACGACTTTCACATACATACACTTATCGGATTCGCTGATACGAAACCCATCGCTCAGAATGATCTTACTAAACTTCTCGTGCCACAACAGAGCTTGCTTCAATCTATAGAGAGACTTGATCAACTTGCAGATTTATTATTTAAGCCGTCAATAATAAATCATTCCGGTTGATCCATATAGATATTTTCTGTAAGATCGCCGTTCAAGAAAGCAATCTTCACATCCATCTGATGAATGATATGACCCTGGCTCACCGTCCAAGCAATCAGAACACGGATGGTTGTCATTCGGCAGATAGCATAGATACCAAAGAAATCGACTCTTTCTTTCTGAGTGAATCCTTTGGCCACCAACCTTGCTTTGTACTTCTTTATAGCATGTCAATTTCTTTGACATTTATATTGTCTGCCGAATGGCAGCCATCCTCTACGGTGTTACGCCTTTAGGTAAATCCGTGACCTCTCAAGTATGGTTCTGAATTAGCGAGTCAATCCCATCCTCCACGGCTTCCTTCCAAAGAAGAGCATCTATGGATTTCATCACTTCTTCAAAAGTTTGAGGGTCGCCTTCAACATGAAAAGTGATGAAGTCGTCTTCAAAGATTTTAGCCTTTCTAAGACTTTTCGAAGGAGGAGGTTCTGTAGCTTCTGAAGCAGCAGCTTCTTTTTCGGGAGGAACAATTTCTGGAATTGAAGTCGACTCTTCCACTTGAGAGTTCTCGAAAGAGTTCTTGAGTTTGATGAACTTATCCTCAAAGAATTCTACATTGCAAGCTTCAATGATAGAATTGGTGCCTACATCTAAAAATCTGCTAGCATCACTGTCGGCAGCAAATTCTAGAAATACACACTTGTTTGCCTTCGGTCGCAGCTTTGACGTTCTAATATCTAGCACTCTGACATATGCCAGACACCCTCACAGTTTGAGTGTATCCAAGGAATCAGGATAACCCAAGAACTCATGTGGAGTAGAATTGGTCTTAGTATAAGGGGCCCAGTTCACGATCCAGTTGGCCATCAGTAAAGCTTCTCCCCAACAGCATGTCGGAAGGCAGATGTGATCAACATCAAGTTCACCATCCCGTCAGTGTCTGATTCTTCCTCTCTGCAATCACATTGGACTGCTGAGAATAAGATGCAATGATTTCAACAATTATGTCATGCTCCTTAAAGTAAGCATGTGTTTCTCTGGAACGATATTCGCCTCTCCTGAGTTTCATTATTGATTTACCAAGTTGCTTTTCTATGCGAGTTCGAAAACCCTCGAATTTGCTGAATGCTTCGTTTTTAGCCTTCAGCAGGTAAACATGGCAAAAGCGGGAGTGATCGTCGATGAAAGTAATGAAGTATTTCATGCCTCCTTTTGTCATGAAGCTTTTAAAGTCGCAAGTGTCAGAATGAACTAAGTTTAATAACTCAGTGCTTCAGGTGACTAGGAATGGCTTTCTGGTCATTTTAGCTTGAACACAGATTTCATATTTCCTAGATTTATCACCCCCACAAATTGGTAATAGTACCAACTTTGTCATGTTAACTATTTTCTTAAAGTTAACATGATCATGCCTGTGGTGCCAAAGAGTAAAAGAGTACCCACTATCAGCTATTTCATTAATCGAGGAAGTTGGATACATGATACTTAGTTTATACATTTCATCAATAAGAAAGGCATTTCTGAAATACTTTCTTGAAAGATAACACGGTTTTTCCACCTTGAAAATCTACCCGCATAATTGCACCGCTGAGCAAGCTTCCAGAGACAAGGTTCTTCGCAATAGATGAAACATGCTTCACATGCTTCAAGGTCAGAGCCTTTCCTGATGTCAGAATGAGGATCACCATTCCAATCCCATGAACAGCCGTGATGGAGTGATCATCCATTGTGGCAACCTTTTTGGTAGGAACATAAGAGGAGAAGATCCTTGTTGGCGTGTAGACATGACACGTAGCTCCAGTGTTGAACCACAAGTCTTTGTTGAAGAAGAACTTCGTCGGAGAGACCATCGCAACAAAGTTCTGAATCTACGCGATCGGATTGATGTTTTCCTTCTTATCATTCTTAGGTGCCTTGAAGTCTCTAGCGAAATGGCCTAACTTGCCACAATTGAACAACTGTCCTTATGCTTGAACTCTTTCTTCTCAACATTCAAATTGCAAGTCTTATTGTTCTTGTTTTTCTTTTTCTTCTTGAAAAAGGTGAGGTTCGGTTTGGAAGAAACCAGATTAGCAATCACCTTCTACTTGGAAAGCAACTCATTTTTGGAACGAGTTCGGATTTCGTCTTCAATTCGATTATACCTTTTGAGGTCCTCCAAAGACACCTACTTCTTTCTTCTATGCATGTCAGTTGAGAATGACATCCATGAAGGAGGAAGCTTATTGATGATAGCTCCTGCAGTGAAAATATTAGCTAAAACAATCTTTTCATCTTTTAATTTCATTACAATCTTTTCAAGTTCCTTCACTTGCGGGGGCACTTCTTTATCATCTTCAAATTTAAGGTCGAGAAACTTGTCTAAGATGAGTTTTGGAAAGTTTCCCATCTTTATATTGTTGCTCCAAAGACTCCCAAATCTCCTTAGCAGAAGACTTTTGAGAGTAGACATCGGCGAGGTGGTCGGCAAGACAGTTGAGGAGGTAGTGCATCCAAAAATGGTTGTCGCGCTCCTATTTCTTTTTATCCATCGGAACCTCTTTAAAGTCTGGTTTTGTCGGTGGAGACAACGTAATAGATATTTAGGAGTTGCATCTCAAATATCGTCTTGCGACGCCATGAGTTGAAGTTTATTCCGTCGAAACATTCGAGCTTTAAGGCAGTTAAGCCCCATTGTTCTTGCGGCGTCCATTTATTATGCAGAAATTTGCTTTAAGAATGTTGGAGTAGGGGAGCAAAAATGGACAACAAAATTGAATTTTCGATTTTGAAAAACTTATCTGCAAAGAAACAATTGAATTGTGGCGAGCTGTTGTGCGTCCTCGAACGCGGAACTTAGAGCAAATTCGGCATAATCCATGCAAGGATTCCCAAAACCGAACTGCTCCCAGGAACAGCAGCCTGAGTACCGGTGTGTACCAACCAGCTACTCTAAACTTTTGGGCCACGGTAATCGGATCTCCTTGATCTTTGATGCACAAACTAAGCTCTCTGAATTTTGACCGACTTAATTTCGGTGTTTCTCAACCCTCTGTAATACAGCCCGAAAAATTATCCGGCTGCAATCCACTCTCCTTAGTGTTTAGAAGATTTTCTTCTTCGATGATTCTCAACAATGAGATTCAAAGGGGTATTTATAGGATTTAAAATCAGTGTGTGAACTCACCAAAAAAGCAATTCAAAATATGTCCCGTATTGTAGCAGTTACTGCTGCCGATGGTTACTGCAGCACACAGTAGTAGTAACTGCAACAATCACGGCTGACGACGATTACTGCAGCAATTGCTGCGCATGCGAGTTACTGTAGCAATTAACGTGCATGTCAGTAATTACTGTAGCATTTCGTCTGGCACTGTAGCAGCACAAATTGCATCTTTTAACCTCTCAGCCCAATTAACCCGATCCCGCTCCAAACCCAAGCCTAAGTCTACTAGTTTTACCTATGAAGGATATTATTAATTCAAATCTTTCCGCAGGCAAGATTCGAATTCTTGACACATTGAAGTGAAAATGTTAAAATCCACTGGGCTACTAAGTCTGTTTGGTTAATAAGTAAAATCGATAACTAGTAGTTTGAAACTTCACCGAGATTTTTACTAAATGATGAAAAATCCAATCAAGGTCCAACATTACTATCGGTTTGTTAACTCTTATTTAGTGTCAAATTCGTTGCTCCGTAATTTATTGACGTTGCTCCATCTTAAATCACAATATCCAAATTCTACTAGGCAGGAGTGTTAACAATAAAAAAATACATGCAATTATGTTCAGCTCTAGATATAACTAAATGAAATGTGATCCAAAAAGAGAGCCCACAATCATCAACTAAAGTGAAATGTGCTCCAAGGTTCAGCTTTTAAATAAATAAAGCTCATACCCTAGAATTAGAGACACCGGGCAGCGAGAAAATAAGCGTCGAGAGCGGCGCAGCAACAAGAATCAAAACAAGCGATCCAACATACAACCCAGGCAAATTCCCCAACCCCAAAGAGATCGCTCCATCGTCTCTTAGAGGCAAAATCACGAAATACGCGCTCAAAATCTGAAATTCCCCCTTCCTTGTTCATATCAATCAACTAACTGATACAAAAAAAATTTATATCGAATCGACCAAAGAGATTAGGGTTTTGAGACTTACGAAGAAGAAGCAAGAGGAGGAGTGGATGAGAGGTGGGATCTCGTGGGGATGAACTGACACGATGGAGGCGATGATGGCTTCCACGCGAGATCGAATCGCCAATGTTGAGGTTGTGAATTTGAAAGATGAGATATTTCAGGGGAGAATTGAGTTTGCCCCCATTGTTGAGAAGTTTGTTGGGCTCTGTTCGGCTTGGCCTCCAACTTGGCCTTCTGGTAAGATCAGGTTTGGATGGTCTGAACCTATATTACACGTGCTCATACGCAAAATGTAATATCTGTTCTTGTAGGATCAGGTTTGGATGGTCCGAACCCGCTTCGCTATATCTGACATGTGCTATCTGTGATCCACTTGTTTTACCGATTCATAAGACGGCTGGCTTAAATCGTTATATATCCTGTTCAAACAACCCAACCCCATAACTTGACCTAAACCTAACGCGAGCAACGCTGCAACGTTCTTTAAACTCTCTTCTTCTCAACACTGTTAAAAAGGCCTAAAGTGCGGATCGAAATCGCCTCGTTAAAAGTTTGTTGGAGCTTGTTCGGCAACTAAACGAGCCAAGTTTGAAGAAAAATCTAAGTTTGGTGAAATAAATGAACAAATACGAACATAATTGGCTCGAGCTCGACTCGTTTAAGGCTTGTGTAGGCTCAAATAATACGTACGGTATTCGGTAATAATAATAAGATGATTTCTCATTCGTCAATTTTTAGATCATAAGCATTAACTTGTTGATGTTGACTAAATACTCAGATCATAATAAATGCCACGTCAAATATTGTTATGCTATAAGATTGAAGAATTTAGATAATAAGTAACTTTAAATTTAATTGACGAGACTCTAAACAATATTTGAACTTGTTTATTTAGTTATAGGTTTATTTTTTCACTAGCCCTCCATACTTCAATATTTTTCTCTGTCCCCTCTTAGTTAGTATTTACTTGTAACCTCCTAAACCTATAAGCCACTCTTGTTACCTCTCTCAATTGACAAAAAGTATCTTCTTAGAATATTCTGTTAACACTGTTAGAGATTAACGACAACACATTGGGAGGGGACATATATTACCCCAAAAGCCTATTTTCATGATCCAATATTTTCCATATGTTCCAAATCAGGGCTTTCTAATTTATGGCTTCTTTTCCCTTTCCGCCGAATTGGCCATAAATTCAAATTCCAGTTCCACACCCTTATACGCAGAATTATAGGGGTCCACATTTGATTGGTTGCGGTTATATTGTGTGGAAGTAGAATCTCACCAAGAACTGCATTTCATTTGAGACGAAAAGAATTATTAGCCCATGAATTAAAGGGAATTTTTTCCGAGATGAATGGAAAAATTGGTGCGAAGACTTTGAAACTTTAAAATGGGATTTTGAGATGATTATGCATAAAATAGAAATGGTAGAGAGGAAGTTGGAAGCGATAGTGGAAACCGACAAATTAATGAAAAAATTCAACTTCTTGTAGGCATTTGTACATTTGCTTTTGTGTTTTATGTGTGTTAGTGCCATGAAAATGTATTTGAATTTTATTGCTTTTTGTTAATGTAATGTTAATGTATGGAAGTTCTGTAATGGTTAATGTAGTATATTTTGAAACTTATAAAATAGGATTGAGGGTAATATATGTTCCTCCCAATGCGTTATCCTTAATCCCTAACAGTGTTAACAAAATATTCAAAAATGATACTCTTTTGTCAATTGAGAGGGATAATAGGAGTAACTTATAAATTTAAGGGGGCTACATGTAAATACTAATTATAGGGGGACAGAGAAAAATATTGAAATATGCAGGGCTAGCGGAAAACCCCCCTTAGTAATAATAACTATATTTATTGCTGGTCACCTTTGTCAAATAGAATATTAAACATCGATCTGTTTTTTCATATACTTTTGTAATATTTTTATCGCTAGTCTTTTAGATTTTAAATTGGAATGGTTGAGACTCGTTGGACATTAAGCGAACCAAGTCTAGACAAATTTTTAAGCTCGTTCAAATAAATGACTTGTTTAACAGCCCCTTCTCACCACCTGAAGAGAAGACCTCCCCTGTCCAAAAATGGATCTCGGCTCTTTCCTCGTCGAATGATGTGCACGATATTCCAAACTGAATACCACGACACAAAGCAAAAAGTAATCGACTATAGTGAAGTTATTATCCTGACGCAAACTTCTGCCCAAGAGGTCACTCCCGGTGAAGAGATCTCGACCCTTGCCTCGTCGAATGAGGTGCTGGATATTCATAACCGAATACCGCTATGCAAAACAAAAGAGAACGTCCTTGTATAAACAGCTTTTTTTAAAAGTGTTCCAACAACATCATATATAGGTTTGTTTTATCCTTACATTGATCAAAATCAACGCAGTCCCATCAATTAATCACACCACAAAAGAACGAAAATATGATGTACATATATGCCATCCGCATTCTCCACTGGGTCCCGTCATCATCCGTTAGGTTACTTAACTTACGACGGAGCGGGGACTAGACTAGCGCGGGTGTAAAATATATACAACATCTACTAGTATATATATATATATATATATCAATATATAATAATCGCTCTAGGCGTGATAAATGCAACATCACAGATAAGTAATAAGCATCACAGAACAATACAGATAATCCGGGAGCCTCGGGTTTCCTTTGAGCTGTAACTGAAACCCGACGTTCCCCTGGTCATGTGGATAGCCTGTGCAATGAAAACCTAGACCCACCCCTACGAGCGCGACAAGTTACCCGCCAAAACCAGAAGCGAGGCAGCCCCCTTCAGCAAAGTAAATGGACCACCCAGCACATCACGGAATCCGGTAACTTGAGCATCCCTCCTTTGATCAACATGTACCCCCTACGAGTACGGCGAAAAGCCCGCCAATTCCAGAGTGAGGCTCCTTCCTTCTCAACGCCTTGAGATGCGGATCTGTTGCCCTCCAGAACCCGGCTATCCTTGCACTCCATCGTGGGGTAATCCTAGTAGAGAAAATAAAATACGTACAACGGTGACATCGACCTCAACCCGGTCGTGCCCCAAACAAATAATATACAAACAGACAGTGATGGCAGTCCACATGTCGGACGCTCGCCCCGCGATATCAAATGTACAAATGAAACTGAACTGCACTATCATTGCATCCAGGCTATCCACCACGACGAATCCGCAACACAGCACAACACAGAACATCAACGTGAATGTCACGTTCACAAACCCGTCTAAAAGAACTATAGCGATTAGACAAGTTATACCGATCAAATGACATTCACGGCCGCAGATAGAAATGTGTGTACCGTAAACTTTAAACAATGTTAGAAATTATCGAGTTCGAAATAACCCCGAATAGCCCCCAAACAAGTAGATAATTCCATATCAAAACTGGGCTAAACAAACAATATCACCGAACCAACTTTCCAGAGACCAGAACACACATGAAATACGAAGTCCAGACTCTTCATTTAGGTCGTCCGGCTCAGAAAAAAGGCTAATGTGGCCGGTTCAAATTGTATGGAATTGGCTCGTATTTGGTGTGTGCTCTCATGGTCGTGTCAGTAATCTTCTGCAGTTGTTTAAATAATTTTTAAAGACCAAATGAAATTCGACAGAAACTGGAAATTTCAGTGCAGTGTATTGGAGTTATTTCGGTTTCGATAGTTTAACATTGTCTAAACCAACTAGTATACGGTTAATGGGTTGGCTCTGATACCATGTTAGGTTACGGCAGCGCCCGGTCCATCAATTCGTGGCGAAATGCGGAACAAAAATTTGTAAAACTTGGCGCTATCACAGCCAATTACCCGGATCGTGCCATTAACCGTTTACTAGAAAAACTGTAAAGTGTTCAGAGATTATACCGATCGATCCGTGTCCTTTGGTCTTCAATCTCTTCCCAAGCTCCTCGCGGCTGCCCCCGAACAAGCTCGCTCTCCGGTCTCCCTCGTCGAAGACGATCCACCTCGAGGATTCTTAATGCGGGCTCCCGCTTCAAACCAAAGCAACTCGGACATCGAATTTGCTAGCCGAGATGTCCAAGGTGAAGTAGAGATAGTGTGTGAATATTTTGTCTCAAAGCACCCAAGGATTTGGGCGGAGGTAAATGAAGTTGCCATGAGGTGTGAAGAAAAATGTGAGCAAAGGATTTTTGGCTTCTTCAAAAATGGGCTCGGCCAAGAAGCAATTTTTTTCTCCGTGGATTTGTAAAAATGAAATGGTGAGGATGATTAATTTTCAAAGCAGCACAAGAATTAAAAAACCCCACCAAAAATCACAGCCACCAACTTTTCCTTGCTCAAAAAAAATCTCAGCCACTCACCCAAAATATCAATATAAAAATCTCATCCACTCCAAAAAACATTCAATGCCAAAGTGAGTCACCATGACACCAACAGTGTGCACCATGCCTATGAAATTTTGCCCAGCCACAATTCCCAAAGTCCACGAATTGATGAAGGAAAAAACAGCCAAAAAGATGAGTCGCCAAATTAGCCCCAAAAATAACTCAAAAATTCCACACATAAACATTAAACCAAATGTTTAAGTTGAGAAAAGAAATTGGCAACTTCAAAAGTAAACTCGTAACGATTTACAAGAATACCCATCGTCCGTATATACATACATGCATCCATATTCCGACCGAATACGAATACAACGAGACGAAAATATTCCAACAATCTAATACTAGGTTCCGGCTTAAACCAAAGCCTACTAGTATGATCCGTCCGATCATGAGCCGTGCACAAGAGCACGTATATGATCGAACCTTGCCATAAAACCATACGGCCTCTACAACGTTTCGTCCGAACTAGGGAAAACCTATGTGTAGGACTCTAAAGACTCGTCAATACGCTGGTAGTGGGTTTAACCACAAACACGTCAGTGGCACTAGCTGTACGTAACGGCTGCCCAGGTATTGAGCGAAAGGGAGTCCGACGAGCAAACTCATCCTAAAATCCTACCGAGCTTGACAGTGACAATATCCGTACAGTCCGGTCCGTTCGTCTATGAGTATCGCATATCGAGTCTAGGGGTGGATAAAGTCAGACCCCTAACAACGCGATAATTCGTGTCGATGTGAAATCCATCACCACGTGAGAAACTACTGATCCTAGATCAGTAATTCTCGACTACCTTGGCCAAGGATTTCTGGTGATGGCCGCCCGTGCACTGCGGGACATCAACCCCCAATACCGGGAGAGAGGAATCTCCGACGATCCGCTCACTGCCTCCATGTGACTCGGGACTGTACCCAACTAAACCTGTTTGCACGACTTCTTTGAACCGTGGTAGGGTAGTAATCAAACCACAGTGGGAACTCACACAAGACAAATGACGATCTCAGGCCGACAGACTAACATGTATACATGTCACCTGGGAACTGCTATCTGATATTAGGTATAGTACCAACTAGCAGATTCCCGACGAGTCCGTCCAGTGTACTCATAAAGCAATGGGCACCTGTATTGTAACACCCGAGCCCAATACTACTAATTTCAGTTACCGTTCGAACGTAGTGTGACACTTATTTCATTTATCTTGCTTGATGGTTAATTATTGTAAATTCTACCCGGAAATTAATTTCTGCATATAACAATTTTTGGCATCTAAAATAAAATTAAAAATATTTATCTTGGCCTGCTTGACACCCCTAACCGTGTTGTAGCGTCCGTGCATCGTGTTCTCGTCCCGTTCAGTGAAACGGGCGAGTTTGGACGGCTACGTGCACGTATGTGTGTCCGTTTTGGGGGTATGCTTTTTGATCTTAAAACACTTCATTTTAAATTTTGGATCCCGCCTAAAATTCTATTATTTCAATTTCAAATTTTTGGACCCGACCCGGGCGCGATTTAGAAATGTTTTACTTTGCGCCAAAATCCCAGATTTTAATATATTTAAACCATCATATATAATTTAGTTAACCATATAATATTTTTACAATCTTTTATATCCTTCTCAATTTATTCTCTCAGCCAATCTCAACCTCCCCTTTAACCCCGTGGGTCCCTCTTCTCTCTCTCTCCACTTTTTCTCTCTCTCTCTCTTATATATTCTCTCGTACTTCTCTTTATCATTCTTTCTCTTCTTGCTTCATGTCTCGTTTCTCATTTTTTTTAACTGTTCTTTTGTTGCCGGAATTCCGTCGTGCCGGTTACGCTTCACGACGTTCCAACGAGGTACCCCGACCCGTGTGGTTGCTTTGTTCGTCGTTTGGGTTCATTCCGTGAACCGTGCGACCGTCGCGAGTTTTCCCCGCCGACGGTTAACGTTCCGTTTTCCCGATTCGCGACCCATCGAGGCAAGTTAATCTTGCTACATGCTATATAATTCATTTTATACCTATTTAAATAAATACCATACCTATAGTTTAAATCTAGTGCCCCATGTTTAATTTTATAACGTTTCGATGTTCCGTTTGCATCCGTTTATTTCATATTAAATCTAGATCATGAAAACTTATCTTGTGGCATACTAGATTACATTATACTGCATCCATATCAATAAAATATATATCGTCGTAATATTTCTTATTATTATCCTTAATTAGTTTATAATCTGCATTTTATAATGTTATACATTTGAAAATATTATAGTTTACATATGAAACGTCGTTGAAAAAGCGGATACGACAAATCTGAAATTTACTGTACACCTTACCTTATAAAATTCATTATAAATCATAGAAAAATCATTAGTATACGTTCTTTAGTTCGTTACGAAGCTAACTCAGAATACTATAACTCTATGAAATATTTACTTGCAAAATAAATTGTTTAAATAACGTAAAATGCAAATGAAAATATCTCCAAACTGCTGTCCAGGGAAATTCCAGCAGCAAACTTTCAACTTCGAATGTTCATAACTTTTTGTAGGGACAATCTAAGATGCTTATACTTATAAAACTGAAAACCTTATTGAATTATATTTGTTTTGGTATAAGACACGTCCCTTTTGGAGAACGTTTGTTATTTTTAAGCTATTTTACAAATTAGGGTGACGTTGAATTTCTGAACGGAACTTTCTTGTGCATGGTTAATCAATACCACTTATATAGTTATTAATCGCTTTGAATATGCTATCCATACTAAAATTATTATATCAATATTTATATCACATATTGCTTAGTTGTACATCCCACATTACCATTTTATAGTTTTATAACTTTCCGGATATCCGTTTGCATCCATCGCATTTAAGATACATATAATTGCATCCATAGATCACATTACTAAATAATAATGTGATATTAACACTCCATATTTAATAAATTGCATCCTAATTAATATTGGAACTATAAATGTAACCCTAATCGATAACTGTGCATCCATATCCTTGAAATTATATCTATTTGCATATCATATTACATGTTCCAGTTCATTGTTCTGATAGTACTCATGCTTGTTTATTTATACACATGCTTATGTTAGTTTGATTATGAGCACCCACATGACATCTTGTGCTTCCCGACATGACCTGTTACACTTCCTACTTGACATGACATGGTACCGTACACTCTTGACATGACATGACACCTTTATACATTACCTGGCTTGACCTGATGTACCATGGCTTTACCTGTTACCTGATCTTGTGTCTAATGCCAACAAACATAACATGTAGTCCTCATGGACCGTTCCTGTTGTCTATCCAGACAAACTTGTTTACCTGATCCTGTGTTAGTATTAATTTCTTGATTACTGGATACCTGACTTGACATACACATATAACTTGGGGGTATGGGGAAATCAAAGGTGAAATCTGACTTGTAACTCGACAGTTCACTACCTGTATTGAGTGTACACATTCCTGTTTTGTGCCTAGCGGCATGTCTCGGTTTCAGCCGAGAATATTGTGGCCGTGGTCCCGGGTATGTACGGGATACTATCGAGTGTACACATTCCTGTTTTGTGCCTACCGGCATGTCTCGGCTGTAGCCGAGAATATTGTGGCCGTGGTCCCGGGTATGTACGGGATACTATTGAGTTACATCGATAATTCATCAATTTGGTTTTAAAGACTTTAGAACAGAGAACCTGATAGAACAATCCAGTTTACCCACTGCACACTACCCTGTACTGCTCTGATTTATATTATTGTTACCCTTGCTTTATTCATGTTTATATTCGCATTGCCTGTTTACTATGTTATTACTTGATGACTTGACGCGCTGACGTCTGGGTTTTGCATGGCCCAGATTCTTCTACCTTGCTGCAGACTGATTAGGAGTTTTGCCGCTGTTAGACGAGCGGTGAGGTTCCTGTCGGTACGTAGTTTCACTCCAGGTGTTTCATTTATTGTATCTTTTGGCTTCCGCATATTGTTATCTCTTGATTCTTTTACTCTGGCTTATGGACATGTACTAGGTAGTTAGTTTACTTTCCTGTTCTTGATATCTCCACAGCCGTAATGTGACTGTGGAAGGATTTTTCCTATCCACAGGTAGCATGGTTGGCTATGTCACGTGCCCACTTTAGCGTACTTTGGGAAGCGGGGCGTGACATGGTT
Organism: Agapanthus africanus; assembly: GCA_030015575.1. Taxonomy (NCBI): domain Eukaryota; kingdom Viridiplantae; phylum Streptophyta; class Magnoliopsida; order Asparagales; family Amaryllidaceae; genus Agapanthus; species Agapanthus africanus. The sequence goes on along the minus strand of JASDDO010000019.1, from coordinate 463,178,764 downwards.
CTTTTGGTATCAGAGCCGTAGGATAGTCGGGTTGATTCTTTTGTAGTTGGGTGTTGTACCCAATACACGAATCAGAATACCCGTGTTTAGGAAACATGTCCTGCCACCTTACCGTTTACCATTCTTGAATCACATTCTTCCTGATTATATCTTTTACGATGTGCAAACTTCCTTTACATATCGACTCGAAACCTGATTCCTTGTTATCTCTAGGACTTAGGCGACTTGGGTAGAGTTATGTAATTGTGGCTCTGATACCGCGGCATAGTTACAATGCGGCACTCTATTTAAGTATCTTGGAGTTCTAGCCTTGATCTATATTCAGAATCTATCATCATGCTAATGTTGGGTGTTTTGAGTTCAGGAATATGGCCTGTAAGAATTTGAAGACGTACCAAGGCGTGTGGACGAAGCCGCCATGCTTGGAGTGATAAGGGAAATGCTGGAGAATCAAAAGAAACAGACCGAGCTGATCCAGCAGCAAGCAGACTCGTTTCAGGAAGGTTTGCAGATCGTTCAGCAGTCTGTGAACAATGTTGGAGCTAAGCCAGTTGACCGAGTAGGGACAGTAGCAGATTTCAGACGTTTGGGTCCGTATACATTTACTGGATTGGAGGAGCCGTTGCCAACAGAGCAGTGGCTAGTTGACACAGAGAATTTGCTTATTGCGGCACAGATTCCAGATGAGAAAGAGTTGATGTGGTACGCATTCAGTTAGTGGATTACGCTCGAGAATGGTGGCTTGTAGAGAACCGTTTGCCCAAGCCGATCAAGTGGGCGGATTTTTCGAAGAGTTTCCTGGAGAAGTTCTTCCCGCGGACTGCACGGGAGGAAATGGAAGAGAAGTTCATCGGATTAAAGCAGAAGGGAGCACCCGTAGATGTGCATGCAGCAGAATGGACGAGACTCAGTAGTTTCGCTGGACCTTTAGTTGCCAACGATGCAGACAGGGCACGGAGGTTCATGGGCAGCCTGGACGTGGACATCCAGAGGCAGATTGTCTCCCTGGGTTTGACCACTTTCTCACAAGTACTTGCGGCAGCCGAGAGCAGCAGAGTTTATCTGGGATGAAGGGGAGTTTTTCTGTCGGGCCAGTCGAGTTTAGGGCTAGGCCGAAAAATAATATTCCTGCATCAATGGAAGTGATGAAAGTGAAGAGCCGGCTGTTGTTCGTGATTTTATGGACGTGTTTGAAGATATATCGGGTTTACCGCCAAAGCGAGACGTGGAGTTCGCAATTGATCTTATTCCTGGGGCAGCGCCAGTATCCGAAGCGTATTATCCAATGACGCCAGTAGAATTGGAAGAAGTCAAGAAACAGGTTGCTGAATTGCTGGAGAAAGGTTGGATTCGAAGCAGTAACTCGCCTTGGGGAGCTCCAGTTCTTCTAGTAAAGAAGAAGGATGGCACAAGAAGGATGTGCATCGACTATCGAGACTTAAACCGGGTGGCTATTAAGAACAAGTACCCGATCCCTCGCATTGGCGAACTTTTCGAGCAGCTTAGTGGCGCAAGGGCATTCTCGAAGCTGGATTTGCGATCCGGATATCATCAGGTCCGAGTGGAAACAGAAGATATTTGCAAGGCAGCGTTCCGAACTCTGTATGGACAGTACGAGTACTTAGTGATGCCCTTCGGAATAACGAATGCGTCAGCAGTATTCAGGGACTTGATGAACCGAATCTTTTCACCGTTCTTGGACCAGTTTATCATGGGTTTTTTTATTGACGATATTCTGGTTTATTCGAAAGGTTTTGAGGAACATTCTGAGCATTTGAAGATCGCACTGCGGACATTGAGATAGGAGAAGTTATATGCGAAGATAAGCAAGTGCGAGTTTTGGCTGGAGGAAGTAAAGTTTTGGGGCATGTTGTGTCTGGCAATGGAATTGCCGTCGATCCAGAAAAGATTCCAGCAGTTCGTGATTGGCTGATTCCAAAGAATGTTGCGGAGATAAGACGTTTTCTTGGACTCGCCGGGTATTACAGAAGATTTGTGGAGAACTTTGCTCGTCTGGCGGAGCCGTTAACCAAGTTTACGCGCAAGGAGGTACCTTTTGTACGGACGGATAAGTGTGCGTTAGCTTTCGATACGTTGAAGCAGAAGTTGATAACCGCCCCTATTCTGACCGTGCCAGAAAATTCCGGAGGATTGGTGATTCACAGCGACGCATCTGGGAAAGGATTGGGATGTGTTTTGATGCAGCATGGGAAGGTTGTAGCATACGCATCGAGACAGTTGAAGACCCATGAGAAGAATTACCCAACTCATGACTTGGAACTTGCGGCTGTGACTTTCGCTTTGAAGGTTTGGAGACACTACCTTCTGGGCGAAAGGGTTGAATTTTTTACTGATCATAAGATCTTGAAGTATGTGTTCACACAGAAGGAGCTTAATATGAGGCAGCGTAGATGGTTGGAGCTGATGGCTGACTACGATCTTGATCTTAAGTACCATCCGGGGAAGGTTAACGTCGTGCCGGATGCACTTAGTCGGTTACCAGCAATTCAGGTGTTAACTACGCAGAAGGAGATCGTTGAAGATTTTCGAAGATTTGACTTGGAGGTTGTGCTATCACATTCTACGGGACAGTTGATGCAGCTGCAAGTACAGTCATCATGATCGAGAATATTAAAGCAGCACAATCGCAAGACCCTAGACTGCAAAAGTTTCGAGGACAGGTTGAAGCCGGACTACGAACAGATTTATTAATCCCCGAAGATGGTTCGTTGAGGTTTGATACCCGTTTGTGTGTGCCAAAGGGAGATATTCGTGAAGAGCTTATGAAGGAGACACACAGTTCAGCTTATTCTGTACATCCAGGAGGCACAAAGATATACCGAGATATTCGACAGCATTTCTGGTGGGAAGGCATGAAACGGGAGATTGCTCACTTTGTGGCAAAGTGCTTGGTGTGTCAGCAAGTTAAGGCTGAATATCAAAGGGTTGCTGGTTTATTGCAACCACTTCCGATTCCTCAGTGGAAGTGGGAAAATATAACCATGGATTTCGTGACGGCTTTACCGCGAAGTCCAAAAGGCAACCATGCTATATGGGTGATTGTTGACCGATTGACCAAGGCAGCTCATTTTATTCCTTTTCGGGTTGGTCAATCAACAGAGACTTTGGCAGAGCGGTACATGCAAGAGATTGTAAGATTGCATGGAGTACCGGTGAGCATCGTGTCCGATCGGGACACTCGGTTCTTATCACACTTTTGGCGGAGTCTACAGGAAAGTTTGGGGACTCGATTGAAGTTTAGCACAGCTTATCATCCTCAAACTGATGGTCAGTCGGAGAGAACGATCCAAAATCTTGAGGATACGTTGAGAGCATGCAGGTTGGACTTCAAGGGGTCTTGGGAGGATCATCTACTTTTGGTGGAGTTGTCTTACAACAACAGTTTTCAGGCAACTATTCAGATGGCTCCATTTGAAGCTTTGTATGGTCGTAAATGCCGTTCACCTGTTTGTTGGAACGATGTCGGCGAACGAAGATTATTAGGACCAGATTTGGTTGTGCAGACAGTTGAGAAGGTTAACCCTATCAGAAATCATATGAAGGCAGCACAGGACCGACAGAAGAGTTGGGCAGATACGTCAAGAAGACCTTTAGAGTTCGCCGTGGGTGATTTGGTATTCTTGAAAATATCATAGACTAGAGGGGTGATTCGTTTTGGAAGTCGAGGAAAGCTTAGTGCTCGATTCGTTGGACCCTTTGAGATCTTGGAGCGTGTTGGTGAGGTAGCGTATCGTTTGGCGTTACCGCAGTCCTTGGCGAATGTGCACGATGTGTTTCACGTATCTCAACTCCGTAGGTATGTTCGAGATGAAACACACGTATTGGATCATTCGGAGCTAACAGTACGAGAAGACTTGACTTTTGAGGAGCGACCGATTGGAATCGTGGATCGAAGGGAAAAGGTTCTTAAGAACAGGGTAATCCCTCTTGTGTTTGTTTCTTGGGGTAATCACTCGCATGGAGAGTCCACTTGGGAACGAGAAGATGAAATCCGGCAGAAGTTTCCTCACCTTTTCTTGTAGTTATCTATCTTTGTATTCTTGGAATTTTGAGGACGAAATTCTTTTTGTAGTTGGGTATAATATAACACCCGAGCCCAATACTACTAATTTCAGTTACCGTTCGAACGTAGTGTGACACTTATTTCATTTATCTTGCTTGATGGTTAATTATTGTAAATTCTACCCGGAAATTAATTTCTGCATATAACAATTTTTGGCATCTAAAATAAAATTAAAAATATTCATCTTGGCCTGCTTGACACCCCTAACCCTGTTGTAGCGTCCGTGCATCGTGTTCTCGTCCCGTTCAGTAAAACGGACGAGTTTGGACGGCTACGTGCACGTATGTGTGTCCGTTTTGGGGGTATGCTTTTTGATCTTAAAACACTTCATTTTAAATTTTGGATCCCGCCTAAAATTCTATTATTTCAATTTCAAATTTTTGGACCCGACCCGGGCGCGATTTAGAAATGTTTTACTTTGCGCCAAAATCCCAGATTTTAATATATTTAAACCATCATATATAATTTAGTTAACCATATAATATTTTTACAATCTTTTATATCCTTCTCAATTTATTCTCTCAGCCAATCGCAACCTCCCCTTTAACCCCGTGGGTCCCTCTTCTCTCTCTCTCGCTCTCTCTCTCTCCACTTTTTCTCTCTCTCTCTCTCATATATTCTCTCGTACTTCTCTTTATCATTCTTTCTCTTCTTGCTTCATGTCTCGTTTCTCATTTTTTTAACTGTTCTTTTGTTGCCGGAATTCCGTCGTGCCGGTTACGCTTCACGACGTTCCAACGAGGTACCCCGACCCGTGTGGTTCCTTTGTTCGTCGTTTGGGTTCATTCCGTGAACCGTGCGACCATCGCGAGTTTTCCCCGCCGACGGTTAACGTTCCGTTTTCCCGATTCGCGACCCATCGAGGCAAGTTAATCTTGCTACATGCTATATAATTCATTTTATACCTATTTAAATAAATACCATACCTATAGTTTAAATCTAGTGCCCCATGTTTAATTTTATAACGTTTCGATGTTCCGTTTGCATCCGTTTATATCATATTAAATCTAGATCATGAAAACTTATCTTGTGGCATACTAGATTACATTATACTGCATCCATATCAATAAAATATATATCGTCGTAATATTTCTTATTATTATCCTTAATTAGTTTATAATCTGCATTTTATAATGTTATACATTTGAAAATATTATAGTTTACATATGAAACGTCGTTGAAAAAGCGGATACGACAAATCTGAAATTTACTGTACACCTTACCTTATAAAATTCATTATAAATCATAGAAAAATCATTAGTATACGTTCTTTAGTTCGTTACGAAGCTAACTCAGAATACTATAACTCTATGAAATATTTACTTGCAAAATAAATTGTTTAAATAACGTAAAATGCAAATGAAAATGTCTCCAAACTGCTGTCCAGGGAAATTCCAGCAGCAAACTTTCAATTTCGAATGTTCATAACTTTTTGTAGGGACAATCTAAGATGCTTATACTTATAAAACTGAAAACCTTATTGAATTATATTTGTTTTGGTATAAGACACGTCCCTTTTGGAGAACGTTTGTTATTTTTAAGCTATTTTACAAATTAGGGTGACGTTGAATTTCTGAACGGAACTTTCTTGTGCATGGTTAATCAATACCACTTTTATAGTTATTAATCGCTTTGAATATGCTATCCATACTAAAATTATTATATCAATATTTATATCACATATTGCTTAGTTGTACATCCCACATTACCATTTTATAGTTTTATAACTTTCCGGATACCCGTTTGCATCCATCGCATTTAAGATACATATAATTGCATCCATAGATCACATTACTAAATAATAATGTGATATTAACACTCCATATTTAATAAATTGCATCCTAATTAATATTGGAACTATAAATGTAACCCTAATCGATAACTGTGCATCCATATCCTTGAAATTATATCTATTTGCATATCATATTACATGTTCCAGTTCATTGTTCTGATAGTACTCATGCTTGTTTATTTATACACATGCTTATGTTAGTTTGATTATGAGCACCCACATGACATCTTGTGCTTCCCGACATGACCTGTTACACTTCCTACTTGACATGACATGGTACCGTACACTCTTGACATGACATGACACCTTTATACATTACCTGGTTTGACCTGATGTACCATGGCTTTACCTGTTACCTGATCTTGTGTCTAATGCCAACAAACATAACATGTAGTCCTCATGGACCGTTCCTGTTGTCTATCCAGACAAACTTGTTTACCTGATCCTGTGTTGGTATTAATTTCTTGATTACTGGATACCTGACTTGACATACACATATAACTTGGGGGTATGGGGAAATCAAAGGTGAAATCTGACTTGTAACTCGACAGTTCACTACCTGTATTGAGTGTACACATTCCTGTTTTGTGCCTTGCGGCATGTCTCGGTTTCAGCCGAGAATATTGTGGCCGTGGTCCCGGGTATGTACGGGATACTATCGAGTGTACACATTCCTGTTTTGTGCCTACCGGCATGTCTCGGCTGCAGCCGAGAATATTGTGGCCGTGGTCCCGGGTATGTACGGGATACTATTGAGTTACATCGATAATTCATCAATTTGGTTTCAAAGACTTTAGAACAGAGAACCTGATAGAACAATCCAGTTTACCCACTGCACACTACCCTGTACTGCTCTGATTTATATTATTGTTATCCTTGCTTTATTCATGTTTATATTCGCATTCCCTGTTTACTATGTTATTACTTGATGACTTGACGCGCTGACGTCTGGGTTTTGCATGGCCCAGATTCTTCTACCTTGCTGCAGACAGATTATGAGTTTTGCCGCTGTTAGACGAGCGGTGAGGTTCCTGTCGGTATGTAGTTTCACTCCAGGTGTTTCATTTATTGTATCTTTTGGCTTCCGCATATTGTTATCTCTTGATTCTTTTACTCTGGCTTATGGACATGTACTAGGTAGTTAGTTTACTTTCCTGTTCTTGATATCTCCACAGCCGTAATGCGACTGTGGAAGGATTTTTCCTATCCACAGGTAGCATGGTTGGATATGTCACGTGTCCACTTTAGCGTACTTTGGGAAGCGGGGCGTGACATGTATGCTATCTTAGGTGAACAAACTAACACCAATGGCTTGTGAGACCTTGCCGCCGCCCCTCGTCAGGATCTCGATAAGTAAACACCAGTCTACACTGGAGTATCGATGCCCAGTCTCGATACTCCCACGATTAGAGACATTTAAGGATTTGCTTATAGACCACCCAGCTCTCACGTATATGATCGCCATCATAATGCTGGTAGTCAAGCATAAATCCTACGGGCTCTATCAACATATAATAGTGATCTATAATACCACATAAAGCATGTACATGATGATAAAGACAAATCAGATGGTATACTATCATTTCGAGTAAAACTGTTCTACCGGTATAGGTCATCCCTCAATCATCATAATCACCTACCTGCGACTATGATAATTGCTTTGAGAGCACTATAGCCAACATAACACAAGGATAATTTTTAAACAGTTATTTTTCCTTTCATAGACAATTTAGTAAAGCAGAATATAAATGTTTGTTTTTGCAAACGAAGAAAGAGGACGGCAATAATTATATTTCCTGCAATATTCTTCAGATATCCAGATTAAAAAACAATGGAAAATTTAAAAATTAACAGAAATAGAAAGTCAGAAACATTGCTCTTAATGTCGGTACTCACAAGCTCTTCCCAGGCATCTTTGACTTCTTCCTTTGCATAAGCAAAACCATAGCAAATCAACTAGACATAGTTTTGGGGCAATGCTGAAAAAGTTGATTGTCTGTATAAAGTTTATTAAACCCATCAGCAGTCATGCTTAATTAATTACTAACCCCAATAGACCAAATTGAGGTTGATATGTAAATGTGCGCTAACCTGAGTAAGGCCAGGCTTATCCGATGTCCTGACCACTCCCCACTGTCTCGTAAGCGCATTTAGCCGAGATGACTTTCCGACATTTGATCTTCCTAAATGGCCAAGTAAATTGTAATAGAACTAACAATTTATATCGTTACATAAAGAAAGGGCAAAATGATATATGAAAAATATACACGGAATAAGAAGAATTAATGAAAAGGTTATGAATGTAGCTTTAACACACAAGCAAATATACTCCACAAGCCAACACATATCAGGTGCAAAAATAAGCAGCGTTTAAGACTTATTGATCTACTGACCCATGCATGTTTAAACCAGTAAATTACAGGTAGAGGAATAGCGGGATTTATAAAAGATTGTGGAGATAAGGTTTGGATTTAGTAAAACATGTTTAGGGAAAGAAAACCAAGGGAAAAGCAACATAAAGAGGGAAGCCCAGATAGAAAGTCAACATTATTGTAAGCACAAAATGGCTCATTAGCATTTATTTATTATTAATTTCTGATTAATCATGAACTTACAACTAAGGAGGACCTAAATAATCATTTATCGATTAGTGGGATGTATTGCGTCATTCAAAACATAGGTAACTTGTGGCTAAGCAACAGTTAAAGGCTGTTAAATGTAGAGCTGAGATATGAGAAGAAAACAGCTTTAGCATCGAAAACCAATTAAGATAAATATGAAAATATGAATATAAATCAAATGGTTCCATGCCGGCAAAAGAAATTGGCATGACAAAAAACACACATTAGCATACAATTTGTTCAAACAAATATCGGCATGAACCTAGTTATAGCATTAGCAACCACATACTTCACTTGACTGAAAACAATATCTGCAACATACCTGCAAATGCTATCTCTGGAATCAAAGGGGGAGGAAAAGATGAGGAAATCTTTGCAGCAGCAAAAAATTCCAACTTATTCTTGAATACCAGTGGAGCAATATACCCCAAGCAATGAAACCATACAAGTCTTACAAAGCAACTCTTGTTGATAGCACTCAAAATTAAAGATAAAGCAATCCCTTTGATACACTACAACATTGCATGACATATCAATAATACACAATGGAGAAATATTGATAGTTAAGTTTCAATGATGCAAGAAGGATCATACATTATATTCAATCCGTTCTCTTTCTGTACTAGTAGAAAAGGAAATGTTATCTAAAGGTGCAGACAGCTTGACATTGTAACCTGCATCCTTCAATTCATTCAAGCGTCTATGACCCAAGAGTTGTTAACATCAAAAGTAAATAGTATGGTTTTCTTTATAGCATGGGTACCCAAAAAAATTTGAAAAAGAAGACGAAACGGAAAGAAAAAGCTCTGTTAGTTCAATATACATTATCTTCAACAAATAAAAGAATTGAGGGGCTTGGCTGTATAGCACGAAACTGAGCATTCTTTGATATGTCAGAATCTTTTTCTTCATTCTTGTCTGCATTTCATGTGAATACGATAGCATGAACATAACAAAAATGATCGGTAAAGTAGAAAAGTATATTACAGTTGTATGGATCTTACATTATTTATTAAATGAAAAGTCTGCATTACCAGTGGCTTTATCAAAGTTCCAAGGGGGGAAATATGAGTAGCTAATTTAACCCTAGGATCACATATGTTAACGATATACTAAACAAAAAATGTTTTTAGTGATCAGCACTTGAAATCATCCCCTGAGATGGCAACAATTGCATGGCACAATGAAGAACTTTGGAACAAGTTTGAAAAATACATATTGTGTGTGGTTACATGTAAATGTGTAACTTATAAAATTATGGACAGCGTCGATGATAAACTTTTCCTGGTACTTGCAATATTGCAGGTTACAACAAGCCTTGGCAGAGGCCTTAGGGTGACACGTTGAATTGATCTAACAGGAAAAACTTTTCTTGGTACTTGCAATATACAAAAGCGTGCTATAGGTGTTTCAAGTGTTGGAAATGCACAAGGGATATGATGTTGAAATTTCTCTCGAAATCAACCCATATATGTGCTATTTCAATCTTATAAGCAGGGGTGGATGCAAGAATTTTGTTAAGTGGGGGATGACAACACGGTTATATTGATATATCAACTAAATAATATATATAAGAATTATACAATTTAAAAAGTAGATAACAAGCTTTAAAATAATTTATTGGTAACATTGAATGTTTTTTAATTCATGAAGGTGCAATGGAACTCATACATCGAATAATATTTTTTTTAAAATTGTGCAAGTATTGGGAATTGAACCCGACATCTTTTTCAAGAAATTGATAATAGACTCTATTATTGTGTTTTATAGAATAAATATGTATAACATATATACTAAAATTTTACACTTTCTTGCAACCGATATTAATTTTCTAATTTCTTTTTGAAAAATTCAGTGGGGGCACTTGCCCCATCTTGACCCTTAATAGATCCGCCCTTTCTCTCAATGTTGTTATGGTTTTAATGGCTTCTAGATGAGATGAATTTCACTTCCTATACCACTGGAAATTCAACTTGGCTGCAAGTATCTTGGTAGTTAATTCTAGTGGCTGTGCCGAAAATCCTTAGATTAGATTGCAAAAATTAATCAACGTTGTTTCCTTAAAAATAAATAGAAAGTATAATTAAAAAATTAAAGCACCTGCAATTAGTGTTGTCGAACTTGCAAGTGTTGGTGTAAGAACTTGGTCACATAGTGCCAATCTCTCCATTGGTTTTCTTTTTCATGGGAAAAACCGAGTCTCTCAATTTAAATAGCTTCACTCAGGAAAACTATGTAAATACAAGAAAACAGACGCGATAAAATTGGCAACAAAAGAAAGATGTGATGTTTCATGCAAAATTAAAATAGTAATAAAGCAGACACACATGCACACACGCACACGCGTGTGTGAATGCAGGCGCGCGTGCACACACACATAGTAGAAGGCAGAATAGCATTTACTCACCATCAATAGGAGCAGAATCATCTAATCTCTTATTAGAGATATCATATGGATCAAGCTTAATAACTCTCTTTTTCTTTTTCACAGGAGCATTTTTCTCTGCAGAGCCATCATCTGAACTTATTTTCCCAACTCTTAGTTTCTTCCCAGATTTGTCGAGCACTCGTTTTTGGTGCCTAACTAATTTCTCATCTGCAATTTGCTTGTCTTCATCTTCATTTTTAGTTCTCTTTTCCAAAACCTCTCCCTTAGACTGATCTCGATCATTAACCACCTTTTGCTTCTTATCCATCTTCTTCCATTTCAATCTGAGTTTAGCAGAAGAAGCTTCAACCGAATCAACACACTCATCTGTTTCTTCCTTTTTATCATCAATTTTCCCACAACGACCAAAATCCCTCTTACTCCTAACATCACCACTCATTTCACGAGCGGTTGTATTGCTTGTTCTTCCTTCATAATCACCCCCATTTACATCTCTCCTCTTTCGACCTACATTTCTCCCTCTTGGTTTAAGTTGATCAATCACTTCACTTCTCAAGGGTATCCGCTCACCGTGACGACCTCCTCTCATTTCATGAGGCCTACTCGTGCTTTTCGTCTCTTCATCAGTACGGTCTCTTGAAAAATCTCTTCTATTTCTATTTATGGGTCTTCTTCCAAATATCCTATCATCACTATCTCTACCGTTTCCACCAAATTTTTTCTCAGTGGACAAAGGTCTCCTTCCATTACCTCTCATTTCACGGGTCTCTCTCGGATTTCTCATACTTGCTTCAGGATCATCCCAAGAAAGACCTCTTCTATTTCTATCGATGGGTCTTCTTCCAAATGTCCTGTCATCACTATCTCTGCCATTTCTATCAATTTTTTTCTCAGTGAACAAAGGTCTCCTTTCATTACCTCTCCTTCCAGATTTCATTCAAGAATCGATCTTTTTTCTATTTCAAAACTTTATTCTCAACCAGGCTCAGCTTCTCTTTCTTTGATTTAGATTTTCCATTTATCCTTATCTTGCGAATCTGACTACATTCGCATTCTATTGGTATATGGGAAGAAAAGATTGAGAAAGAAAATCCTGCTTTCATAACGAATTGAGTTTTGATAGAGCAAATTCCTAACCCTAATTTGATTTGAGGCCGAATTTGGGATTTTAGATGTAGTAGGGGGGTTTGGGGGTCTTAAAACCCTAGCCCAGACATCCCTCCATTAAAATGCCTAATGGACCGACAGAAAAGGAATCTTTTTGCCAAGTCGGCGGACCTCTTAGAAATCATTTAGAATTTTAGGAGAGTAAATAGTAATTACCAAGTATTATGGGGCTTTTTAGTTATTAGCTAAGTTTTGAGGGACCATTTAGTAAAAAAAACCATATTTTAAATGTAAAATAGTTATTCTCATGAAAATCAATGAAGTATCTTTGACTTTATTCAATACAGGTTAGGTAAAACCCACAGGTCGGGTAAAAACCACGAACTCGCGGGTTAGGTTAACTCGATGATACTTGTAAAAGGCGGTCGGGCATGGGTAATATTCTAACGGGTAATAAAACTTTGACCATACCCATGGGCTAAACGGGTAATGGACTGTTATTGACTCCTTTAACCTTTAGCTATCATGGCTTTACACTAAAATAACCTAAAGCTTTTTTATTACAGGGAAAAACCTAATGCTATAATACGTCAAAAGTAGCACTTAAGGTCTTTTATAGTAATTAAAAAAGGCAAGAATGCAGGAACACCCCCCTTTCCCGAAGAATAGGAAACCACATGAACTTGAAAACACACTCTACCCCCACAAATTTAACGTCGTTAGTTTTTAGTGTATGTCTCCCAAAATTACTTTCAAGCCTTTCTTCTCCAAATTATCTTCACTCGTTTTCTTTTTCTCCTTTCTTCGTCCAACTAGTCACACCACCTCTATCTATTTATTCTCTTCTCCATGAAGTGAGCATGAAGAAATTATGGATTTAGAATGATGAAAAAAAGAAAAGAGAATATTAGGTTAATCGATTAAATTTATTAGAAGAGCATTTTCGGTATAAAAATCATACTTAAGGATAAAGTGTGTTTTTTTTTTCTAATTTAAGAGGTTTTCTTGTTTTTCACGAGGAAGGTTTCACTGTATTTTAGCCTTAAAGGTACTTTAATGTATTTTGGTGAAGAATCATGACGGTTAAGAATATCTGGAGTAATTTACTCATGAAGAAAAAAGCAGTTTATGTTACTTTGTTTCCTAAATTTTCTAAACCTCAAATAGTTTCAAGATGATTTCAGAGTTTTTTACTACTTTTTTCTCTTTCGGGAATTTTGTTATGATAATGTCAGCAACTCCAGAGACATGGTACATGAGCAAAAATGTAGAATTGCCTCGGTGTCATCAATGTTCAATTTCGTTGAGACGTATGAAAAAACGATATTGAACAGTAATAATTTGCAACCAAATCAGGTTTTGACACATTTTTCTGATAAAAGAGTTTGGTGGACCACGACAATGAAAGTGACGAAGCAAAGAAAAGAAAGGAGGATATTTTTGGCTCTGGATTTAACAAAAGCAGGGTCAAACTAGGGGAAAGAAATAAATGTGGAAGGGGTTTGGATTTTTCAAGGCTCAAACCCTCTGATGAGGCTCGATATCGTGACTCTCCAGATGCTGGCACGTCGCAGATGACGTGTCCCAAATCCTACAAGATATATGACCATGAACTTCGGTTGGGGATCACACCTCGGGCCTACGACCCGAGGATTCCCCCGACCTTCGGTGGCCTTCCAGACCACCCAGCTCGCCTCCGAGCTATCGCAGAACTAAGATGCCTCGGTCTCCCGCTCGTTCTCGAGCCTCCCCGCCGAGCTCATATTCCTCGGTTTCGCCATCACCGACCACTGGCGTCTCTGCCACGGCTCCGTGAATCTCGCCACGCACGAGATATCCGCTGCCCACAATCCCGCGTCCCACGCCATTACGATCTCCCATTAATGAGCCTGTCTCGTTATTAATGCGGGACCCCGCCTATCACGCGGGGCGTGACGTGAGGGGCGTAACAACCGGCGAGATTCTCGCGCCTGCCTGCCCATTGCTGCCACTATATAAACCCTTCTCTCATACGATCGAGGTAAGCCATTTTTACTCCACTAGACCATTACTCTGCTAAAATATCTGGTCTAACTTGATCGTCGGAGGGTCCTCGGTGGCACAACCATCCCGGGAATTCTTTGCATGGAGCTCAGTCACAACCACTCAAAACCCATCGAGATCCACATGCTCTAGGAGTCAACCCTCCAACTCAATCTCAGCCGTCCATCAGCGCTCGCAGCAGATCAACGGAAGAATATTTTGAAGGAGATCTTGAGATCCATCAGTTTGGCACCGTCTGTGGGAAAGTAGTTCCACTCAACCAAAGTTCATCTTCCGATTTCAACCTCATGGCGAGCGATCACCGCGACGATCCAAGCGCTAGCCGCCGTCTCCCGCACAACCGGGGCGCAGATGAAATCTCCTCCCCCGAACGCCATTAATGCCCTAGCCGCTCGGATAGATTGGTTCGCGTCCGTCGTGGATTCCCCCGTCAGTGTCCAAACGGCCGGACAAGCTCCCCAGGTCACCGTTTCCCCACCTCCGGAATGAGACCCCTACAGAGGGAGAGAAGACTCTGCCCGCGTTAGCACGACCAATCACCGCCTCGCTGTCTCCAACAGCCGCAGGTCCCCCGGCGGCGACGTACTCAATGACCCGGTGGGCGCCGCATAGCTTAACCCCGAGGTCTTACGACAGAGCGCCTTGCCCCGAGCCCCATCACACGCATGTCCATCCGAGGAGGTGTCTGTCAGCTCGCCTGCACCCAGGCATGACCGACGCACCCTCCCGCTCGACTGGGTCGCGCACACGGGACTCGCCACGACAGCTCGAAAACGACCTCGCCGGAGACCTGAGGAACATCATCGAGGCGGGATCGGGGCCGTGGCCATGCAGAGGCCTCCAGCGGCAGGGGCCAAAGATCGGAGTATGCCGACTCATCTGGATACCACGGCCGACTCGATGCCCTCGAAAAGAAGATCGAGGGCATGCACCGGAAAGTCGTCATTCGAGCGACGGGGCTAAGTACGCCGCCAACTCGCTCATGAAGCCTTTCACAGAGGAGCTCCTCGCCGTCTCATGTCTCCTCCCAGAACAAGCCCCCGAAGGTCTCACTCTTCGACGGGAAGTCCGACCTGAAGGACCATTTAGACGCTTTTATGGCCGGGATGAGTTTCTAGGACTGTTCCGACACCGCCCAATGCCGCGTTTTCCCGACCACTCTCATCCGCTCCGGACGAGATTGGTTCCGAGGACTTACGCCATGCTCAATCTCAACCTTCGACGAGCTGGCCACCCAATTCTTCGGGCACTTCGTCGGGAACAGACGTTAGAAGCGGACCGTTGACCATCTCTTCACAATAAAGAGCGGGGACAAAGAAAGCATCAAAGGGTACGTAACCCGCTTCTACAACGCCCTCCTCGAAGTCCTGGAACACAAGGATGGGACGGTCATCACGACACTAAGGTCGGGTCTTAGGCACAAAGAATGGTTACGTTCCTTTACATTAGCGCAACCTAAGACCATGGCCGAGGTGAAGGCCTGGACCGAACGAGAAATACAGCTTAAATCCGAAGTGAATTCCAACCTACCCCGGACAGAACAAGTTGGTCAGAAGAAAAGGGGCCGCGAAGAGGAAAGGAAGGTTGAGCGGCCGAAGCCCTACTCCCCGGAGTTTCAGGAGTACACCCTGCTCAACGTCTCCCAGACAGTATTGCTGGAGGAGGCAAAAGGCGAGAGGTTCTTTAAGCTCCCCCAGTCTCATGCATGGCGGCAAGCGCACCCGGGGCCCCTACTGCGGCTTCTCACCGGTCGCAGGGCCACTCCACGGAGAACTGCAAGCAGCTCCGAGACTACATCGAGGAGCTAATCTGCTCGGGGCACCTGGAAACGTACTTACGGACAAGCGGCAAGCTGACCGTGAACAAGAGCAACGTCCCTCTCCCGGTGAATTAACAATCGGCCAAATCATGGTCATGTCAGTGGGGGGTACGACGAATACCTACGAGGCTCAGCGCCCCATACCAATCAACGGGACTGACGGACATCTAAGGAAGAAGGCCAGGGCAGCCGAGCCGATCGTTTTTAACAATGAGGACCTCCACGGTATATCCCTGACCCACAACGACCCGCTAGTGATCACAGCTCGGGTCCACCGCTACGAGGTGCAGAGGATACTGGTGGACTCTGGAAGCTCGGCGGACATCCTATTTTACGACTGCTTCCTACAAATGGGACTCACCCCATCGGACCTAAGGCCGACCACCCACGTCCTGTCAGGGTTCACCAACCACTCCATCCCGACGGAAGGGGTAATCACTCTCCAATTCAACATCGGGGAGGCCGGCTGTACGCGCACCGTGCCTGTGGAGTTCATCGTAGCGAAAATCCCGTCGGCCTACAACATCCTCCTCGCTCCGCCCAACGTTGAACTCCCTCAGGGCCCAGATATCGACCTACCACCTGGAGATGAAATTCCCAATCGACCAAGGCGGATAGGTCGGGCCTACGGAGACCAACGAACTGCAAAGGTTTGTTTTACTGCAACCTCGACGACCGAGCGGCCAAAAAACGATGTTGAGGGCGAAGGTGACATCAAGGGTTCTCAGGACACTCGAGATGAGCAGAAAGAGGTCCGAGGGACCCCGGTGGAGCCACTGGCAGAGATCCCCCTCGTTGAAGAGGACGGCGAACGAACCATAAAGATCGGGTCACTTCTGACAGGGGCCCAGCAGGACGATCTAGTTCATTTCCTAAGGAACAACTCCGACGTGTTTGCCTGGGCACCTGGCTGAAATGCCTGGGATCGACCCCAAAATCATATCTCACAAGCTCGGGGTAGATCCTACGGCCCGATCCGTCAGGCAGAAGAAGCGAAGCTTCGCCCCGATCAAGCAGAAGGCAATCGAGGACGAGGTAGACAGGCTTCTCGCCGCCGACTTCA